>JAMQGT020000111.1:0-73097 GCA_024447675.2 Pterophyllum scalare
TTTCCTCAAACTTTATTTTTATACTTTTTTTCCCCAAGTACTGATGGATACTTGAGTGATGAGAAGAGTTTACTCAAGAGAAGAGCTTTTTTCATTGAAATGGAGCGAATCTGGAAGATCCCACCTTATTCCAGCTGCAATAAAGAGGTGTTTTTGTGTTTGCTGTGCTGGTGCAAAGGTGAATGCTTGGAAGTTGAGATATAAACCCTCTCTGCCAACAGTCATGGGGCATGTCAACTTTCTGTCCAACAAAAGTGATGAGCTGGAGTTATTGGTGAAGACTCAGAGAGTATACCACAGAGATGCAAAAGCTAGTGGAAAGAAAAAGGTGGGGGTCTGGCTTTGTTTGTGGACCGGAGATGGTGTAACCCTGTCAAGAAGAAGATGTGCTGTCCTGACAATTAATTGTTGGGTATGCAACCATATTATGTGCCAAGAAAGTTTAGTCATATCATAACAATACTTGTGCACATTCCACCCAAGGCAGCAGCCAAAGTTCCATCTGAAGTTTTCCGTGAAACTGTTGCTACGATACAGACTAAACATTCAGAGGCACTCTTCATAAATTCAGGAGGAATTTCTCTCCTCCCATCTGACTGGAAGCCATCCTGAACAACTCTGATCACTCACAGTTTTAATTCTTTTGAAAGCCTGACTCTTAGTCTTGCCCACCCTAATTGGGAAATTCAAAAATCTGTTTTATTTGTTATTATCTATCGTCCACCTGGTCCTTACTCAGAGTTTCTGTCTGATTTCTCAGACTTTTTATCTGATTTAGTGCTCAGTTCAGATAAAATAATAACAGTGGACGATTTTAACATCCATGTAGATGCTGAAAATGACAGCCTCAACACTGCATTTAATCTATTATTAGATTCAGTTGGCTTCTCTCAAAATGTAAAGGAGCCCACCCACCACTTTAATCATACTCTGGATCTTGTCCTGACATATGACATAGAAACTGAAGACCTAACAGTATTCCCTGAAAGCCCCCTCCTGTCTGATCATTTCTTAGTAACATTTACATTTACTTTAATGGATTACACAGCAGTGGGGAATACGTTCTATTACAGTAGAAGTCTTTCTGAAAGTGCTGTAATTAAGTTTAAGGATCTAATTCCTTCATTATTATGCTCTTCAGTGCCATGTGCCAACACAGTGCAGAGCAGCTACCTAAACTCTGAAGTTTTCCGTGACCTACAAATGTAGGTGAGTTAAGAAAGCTGCTTGGATTTTTAAGCTATTACAAGATGTACATTCAGGACTTCTCCAGGATTCCAAAGTTGTTGTGTGGCAATTACCATAATAACTTTATGTTGGGTGTGAACCATTTGAATTTTTCCAATAGAACACACGGATGCGGAATTACAATAATTCAAAGTTCCTTTGATCAGCTGGCTTAACCAGCTGCTCACGGCTAGTAGGGACAGGTGACGGGTGCTTCAGCGGTGATCACCCGGCGTTATAGGGTTAAAGTGGGCCCAGAGAGCACACTGGGGAAAGCAAAGAGAGATACAGATGCCCAGCTACCCTCAAAGACCTCTATCCACTAGACTGGTGAACATCAGCAGAGCAGATGGATGTGTTCATATACCCAGATTCTGAGCAGCCATTTGTCTTACATACCAATGCCTGCAAGAAAGGGCTTGGGGCTGAGCTATATCAAAGGCGGAGTGGGAAACTGAAAGTCATTACATAAAGCTCACACACTTTGACCCCAGCTGAAAAAACTACTGCCTCCACTCCGGGAAGCTAGAACTTTTAGCATTAAAGTGAAGTTCAGGGATTGTTTGTTTTGTGCCCCAGATTTCACCGTGTTCACAGACAATAGTACAATGACATACATAATGAGCATTGCAACGTTAAATGTCACAGGAGACAGGTGTGTGGGAGACATGCCTGTCAAGTGTCTCGTTTTGGCTGGGAAACTACCCTATTTTACCCCTCTGTCCTGCTGTCCTCCCGTATTAGTATTTTCCCGTAAATTTCCCATATTTTAATATAATAATTTTTAAAAAGTATTCCTGTGCTTCTCCAAAATTAATTCTGTCACTAGCCTCGCGAGGTTAGTGCCGACAGCGGGAACAAACCAGGAAAAACAACTGGACCTCGGTTGGGCTCAGTGTTGCCAACTTAGCAATTTTGTTGCCAGATTTAGCGGCTTTTCAGACCCCTGTACCGACTTTTTTTCCAAAAAGCGACAAGTGACAAATTTAGTGACTTTTTCCGGTGATGTTGGCAACTTTTGGAGAGTTCTGGAGATAGACCTTAAACCTGAAATCTTCCCCTTTGACTGTGTTTTGTGTACATAAAGCCTTCGTATTGTGTCCCTTTGTACACTTTGACATCGTCCAGACCTCGCTTCAACTCCAACCTCCAACCCCTAGACCTCAATTAAACACAGAACCCGCCTACCCACTCCCTCCGCCCCTGGCTGCGACATCGCGGGGGACCCAACCCCATCCCTGGCCCTCGCTTCAGCCTTTATCACCTTTCGAGCCAGCTGACAGCGATTTTTCTTACACAAGTTGGCAACAGTGGCCCAGATACAGGAGGAGGGTTGAATGTAGCTAGCAGTCACACCCCATATAAGTGTTTTTGTTAAATTCGATATTCTAACATTAAACAATATGGGACAAAATTGATTTATGTAATGTGGGTCTAGGCAAAGCATTGAAGTGATGAAGTTATTTCATAAAGTTGATTTGTAGTTCTAAACATATTTAGGGTGTTTTTTCTTCACTTTTTGTCTCTCCAAAGATGTTTTTCCTCTCTCCTACAGCCTCGATTGCAACTGCATGCAAATGACCAGTTATGCAAATTAGGTGATGATGTCATATAGTGACTTCTATTTTCAGCAGCGGACAATTTCCCTTATTTTTAAATACAAAACTTGACAGGTATGCTGGGAGAGCTTGCAGATTTAACATGAAATACAGACCTGGAAAAGTTCATGTGGATGCTAACAAATGCACAAATTTAATTCACTTAAAAAAAACCTTCATCTTTTAAAGGCTGGCTTGTCTAAAATTCAATATGATTGTTTTATGAATTCATTACATTGTAGGACTGTGGACTACTATAAAAGGGAAACTTGTACATACTGTTGGCATCCCAGGCAGATGAGTGGGTGGTAAAAGGTTAACTGTAAATGATACTGTGCACAGTAGGCAGTTAGGTAAGACCCCAAACCCCAGTTCCTGTTCTGTAATGACTCTGACCCCTGGCAATCACTATAGAGACTGCATTGTGGAAAAATAACATTTCCACTTCAATGACAAAAATACAACAATAACGTCATTAATTGAGTATTTTTATTTTAACACTCTTAAAAAGATAAGAAACTCAAAAGAGGCACTGATCTTTGCACAATTTTTTAGGACTTTCCTTGTCAGGTAAACACTGGTGACAAGTTAACTAGTTGAGTAATCTGAGTAATTCACTAGTTTTAAAGTGAGAAAACAGACTAGATGCCTGCTCCTCCCAGAGCCTGCTGAACTGAATTATTTTAGAGCCATTTGAAACCATTAACCACACTCTTCAATAATCAGATGGGATTGTAAATGTTCCTGAAATGTGTGTGGTTTTGTGCCGTGCATAACAATGCGCACACACACACAATGTCACATTAGTTTGCTGAGAGTAGCTAATGTTAGCAGTGCTAACAGCAGTTGCCTTTTTTCCTTGCAAGTTACCGCCGTACATCTGTGCAGAATGTGGTTTAGCATCGTTGCAGTCAAGCGATCATAAGCCCCTTCACTCTGAGAGAGGATGCGTGCTGTCATGTGAAAAAGAAAGTATTCACAGAACTTTATGCAGTCCTGTGAAAAAGTGTGCCCTATGATTCGACAGCTTGTAGATCGTTTTTCTGTATGACTTCACAATCTCTCATATCATTGTAGAAGAATTGTGGTCCACTCTTCTTTACAATGTTGCTTCAGTTCATTGAGGTTTGCAGGCATTTATTTATGCACAGCTCTCTTGAGGTCCCACCACAGCGTTTCAATCAGGTTGAGATCTGGACTCCGACGGGGCTGTTGCAGCAACTTGATTCTTCTGTTTTTCAGTCATTCTGTAGTAGTTTGAGATTATTGGCCCTCATTTACTAACAAACCTAAGCATAAATCATGCACATGCATGGAAATGTTTCACTCACAAATCAGCAATTTATTAATATTTAGCACCTGAATTTGTTTGTACTTTACAAACAAATATAGAAGTCTGTCTGACATGTGTGTACTGACAAATGAAGGCCTGGCTGTCTTGGAAAATTTGAGCACATCTTTAAAACACATGCAACTACTCCTGTTACAACTACTACTATATGTCTTTTGGTGAAAATAAATTGCATGTAAAGAAAACAAAATACTAAATGTAAAGGTGTGAGCTTTACCCACAGTTAGTGTCCCATCACTGCGCGCCTTCCAACATCAAACTGATTTGAGCCTAAATGGAGGGAACAACAACACTTAAAAGGTGATTCTACTGGTGTGTCCTCCATCACCGGGGCTTGACACATACAAAGAAATGAAAAAGGCAAAAACATATAATTTATGTATCATTTATCGTGCTATAATCAGGGGTTAAAATGGGCCGGAACGACCCAGAACAGTGTTTTTGGTGCAGGCGTCCAAAAGTTATGGACGCAGTACTAAGCGAGCTTAAAGGGAGTAACAGTTTTTAAGTGGCAGGTAATTTTTAAAATGCAACATTTCTATCGGGAAAAATAAACTGTAAAGCCGTTTGTCACACAGTTTGTCTGCTAGCTAAAGGTCCAGCTGCTGAATGAGAGTTCACTCAGAGATGAGGACAGAAAGAGGACAGGAGAAGAAGAAGAGAGGTTAGATTTACAGGTGAGGACAGCTCAGTGACGTTGGATAAACTGGAAATTTAATTTCCTAATTTTTTAAATCAGATAGAAGTTATGTATTTTCATATTGTGATGCAAAACAAACTGAGGTATACTAACTGTGTTTTTCAAAGGTTGTATGAAAGTTGATAAACAGGTTTGCTTACTGTACTGTGGTGGATTTACTGTAAAGCTCTGTGTTGGACTGGTGCAGAGCAGCTGTGGTGTTCAAGGTCAGAGTTTGGTTACATCAAGTGTAGCAGAGAGGAATTTTAATTTAAGCTCATGATGCTTAGATTAATTCACTGAATTCCACCTTTATACCAACTGTATACTGTCTGTACAAAGACTTAGACTCAGCTGAACCACTGTAGTTTGTAGGGGTATAATATTCTCATTTCCATTTTTTAATCCTGGGACTCTGCTAGACTAACTCTGCATAATTTGTCTGTCTAAAATAAGCTGATTTAGCAGAATTTCTGTAACATGTGGATATAAACAGAGCAAAAAAAAGTAATAAAGTTTTCAGTTTTTTATTTTATTTTAATATCAATAGAACCCCAACATGTGTTGTACTTTGTCTTCTGTCAAGTAAATTTTGGGAATGCATAACACATTTTCAAAGAATATTTACATAGATATTAACAAAAATAGACTGTAACAACCAGGAGAATATATTTCATACACAATATAGTTTAAAAAAAAATCAACAAAACATAACAAACAAAACTCAAAGAGTATGCATTTCCTGTAAAATATAGAAAAATATTTTATACTCTGTACTTCAAGCCAATGTTAAAATGCATTTTAATATTGGCTTAATTGCACATCCTAAATGTGCAATTCATATTGACACCGCCTTTCGTACAAATGCAATAACTTCTTGAATCAGCCTGTGCCAGCGGCTTTTTCTACAATTGTAAATATTTAACCTGCATTCATCAGCAAAAGCAACAGCAGAATTAAGCTCATAAGACATAGACTACAAAAATGTATTTTAAAAAATAGTTAAATGACTGATGAATAAAACATTTTTTCTGTTCAAACAAATCAGTATCCATGGTTACTGTAGGTGCACTTTCAGAGATCAAGAGATAAGCGAAAGTGCTGCGCTCTTTGGGCGAGTTGCTTTGCGAACTCTTGAGCTTCGTGAAGAGCTTGCCGTTCGGGAAAGTGCAGTGCCGCCTTCTTGGTGGCCACAGCTAGCTGCTTCAGGAGAGCACACAGGTGGTTGCTCTTACACAGGAGACTTTGGTTCGACCCTCCACGCTGGGCTTCCCTGTACAATGTGTCCACCAGTCTCTGGCCCACCATAATCACCAGCTTACTTTGTGAGATGAATTTCTCTGGTGGCTGGCCATCCTGAAGGCTTACCACAAATCCACCAATGGCCTTTTGGAGAGCGCCAAAGTAAAGTCTGCAGTGCTCTGACAGGGAAGGTGACTGTTGTTCTTCTGTGCCACTGGCAGAATCAGAGGAGTGCTGCTTGGTATCAGCCTGAGCAGAAGAGCAACAATAAAGAAGGTGAGCCATGTCTTCTAGACTACCTGGTTTATTGTGTGCTTCAGACTATAGGGAAATTCTTAAATCTTAGGTTGTAGGTTTTGAGTGAAGGTTAAAAATATCTTTCTGTGATAGAAGACTGTTTTTTTAATTCACAAGGGGACATGCTCACCTGTGCTGTGCCTGTGACTGGTGTGATATTTTCTTGTGGTTCCTTCTGCACTTCCTGCTGGTTGTTTTCCTCTTCCTTAGTCTGAGAAAAAATCAAAAGCAGTATTTTAATAACCATGCTTTGGGTTTTCTGTGGCTAAAAAGTCATCTTTTTATTATGACAGAAGAACAGAAGTTGTCACCTGCAGCTCTACGTAGTCACTGTCATCCTCAACTAAGTCCCCTTCTTGTTCGGTTTTATCAGGACTTTTCTTTGTCTCTGGAGGATCTGTGGTGTTTACAGACTCTTGATCTTTCTGAGGAGTTCGGAACAGAAGCTTGCCATTGGCATTGATAATGGACACCAGGCGCTTTACATCTTCTGGAATAGTGCGTGCCACCATAACAAAGCGGTCCAGTTGGTCAGGGGTCTGGACCTGTCCTGGTTCCTGACAGAGCTTGTTTAGAGGCCAACTGACCATGTTCAGATCACTCACTGTTTGTTGAAGAATCACACCCGAATCCTCTACGATGGAGAGCTGTTTACAGAGCCTGGTTTGTAGGTTGGCATCAGTCAAACGACGGGCATTTCCTTTAACATCAAGGGCAAAGTTTAGGAAGCATGTCAGAGAACATGCAATCCCCTCTGCTGCTTCTTTGATCTCCTTGAGATGTTTCTCCAGATGTTCTTTGTACCTCCAGTGACTGCTGACAAACTCCATGAGTTTGGGCACAGCTCTGCAAACAGACTCCTGAAGGTCCAGTAGTTTGCGGGAGGCCTCATCCTGACTGAGTGTTACTTCGCGCAGAAGCTCTGGAGAAGAAGAGCTCAGAGCCAGAGAGTCACAGGAGCTGCTGGAAGAGCTGGAGGCTGTGCTGATTCTTTGATTATCAGCTGCAGAGAGCCGTGCGTTTCTAGCTTGTGCATCTTCATGCAACACTGATTCCCCACTTCCTTGGAGGTTGTGAAAGGTCGTACAGGCCAGAAAGTTCCTCATCCGCTGCAGACGCACTCTTTGGAGTTCAAGAGTATTGGTTGAGTCACCCCTGCATTCTAGGGGCTTTTGATCATTAGGCTGATCGGTGACAGCTTGAATAAGGGGCTCCTCCTTGGGTGGAACCACATATACTGACTCATCTGTTGGCTTCTGGGACAATTTTTTGTAATTTGAAACTTTTGGTAATACTGTGAGTGGAATTGGGATGTCGGGAGATTTTGGTTTGGGTGTATCATAAAGCAAAAACGTTGGACTGTCTTGAATTGATGAGGCATGTGCTGGGAGAGTGTCATAGAGCTGTCTGTAAACTGCTTTGGAGGGCAAGGTATCATAGATGCCTTGGGATGGGCTTTGCTTCTCAGGTGCCACTGGTACATCATAGATCCACTCAGTCTTGCAAGGGTTGGGAAGGGTGCTGTATTCAGGCATCAATTTGTGTTGGGATTCTGTGGCTGATGGAACAGGGATGTCATAATTTGGGTCCTGATGGGGAGGTGGTGGGACAGCATACACCTGTGAACAAAAACAAAGTTATCAATATTTAAGTGCTTCAACTAGTCCTACACTGACTTTTGTGAGAAACATGGCAAAAGTCCCAGGACGCTGACCCAATCATCAAATTCCTCTTAACATCCACCAGGCTAGTTTTATTTTAGCCATATGCTAAAAAAGGCAACTATTCAGACTCTAGAAGATATTAGATTTCAAATAAAATCTCATACATTTTGACACTGCAGTGTTTCTGTTACAAGCTTTTCCATTTTGATGTTCCAAAAGCTGAAAATTTGATAAAAAGGGATGGATGTTTACCACACTTAAAACTTATTCCTTATCCTAACCCTGGAAGGTTCACCAATAACTCAGTAGATTCTAAGATGTTAATCCCTCAAAACATCTGAAACTTACATAAGAGTCTTCAGGACTGCTACATCTTAAACTCTCCAGAGAGTCAAGCTTCTTCTCCTGCTCCAGAACTGAAATTGCTTGTTTTTGTGGCATTGGTATAGGAGGTGTTGATTTCTGCAAATAGTTAAAAAGTGAAGATATCAGACCAAAGCCCACTCAAATAGTATCACCTCACGTGATCTTGATTTTGATGCATTCTTACAGTGAAAAGAGAAGCTCGTCGGGCTGTTTTTGGGACATCATAGACCTTTCCGTTTGGACTGGATGCTGTATTGAAGAATGAAGGCTGCAAACAAACAGACAGGCTGTAATATTAGAGTTGATTGGCAACACTTGCACCGCTTTGATCAAAGCTTCTTCTACCTCACTGACCTATGCATTAACATGTTTATGGGGGACAGTGTTTGCTCTGAAGTCTGTTGAACATGCTATTACGCATACACCTTGCCAATTAATGCAGCTCCATAATCAAAACCATGCTGTTCAGCGAAGATTAGGTGGCTACTGTAGAGAGGAACAGGACTTCCCTGGAGCAGGAGAGGAAATGGTGAACATGTGGGTATATTACCCCTCCTTCTGCTGCACAGGCACCCGTACAGACACTTCTGTCTTTCTGGGGTCCCTGTTGGCACAGGCTGCTGTTTGCAGTTAAAAGTGTCTGAAGTCTGTGTCTGTTTGTCTTTTACAGGCCCATAAAGACCCCAGTGCTGCATGCCTGTCCCCATGGAGAGGCCCCTGGTCTCCATCTGTAAGCTCTTTTGCCAGCAGGGGTTTCATTTCTGCAACATTTCTACCTCTCTAATTATGAGCATTAATGCTTCCCAAGAAGCAAGAATGATTTTGACCTCGGACAAATATACTAGCTATCACCTACACTTTCTGAAAACCACAAAAATCATACTGTAAATATAGAAAAACAACTATTTGTACCTTGTTTCCTTCAGGTCCTTCTGTGCAGTGCTTAAATGCTGATGGGTCTGGACCTTTTAAACCTGACAAAGAAGTGAGCGGGACCTTGTAGAGCATGTCCATGCGTTCATAAGTTGGGCTGCTGGTGGTTCGGGGTATGCTGGGAGTCTGGTAGATATTTTGCGCACTGTCATCAGTTTTACTGTGAGTTGATCTGGGTCTTTCAGGGACTGCTGACGTTCCCGTCTGCGGTAAGAGCTTCAGTCTGTTTGCGGGTGCCAGGCCGTGTCGTCCATACAGAGAGCACATCCACCACCCGCTGGTGCCAGCCACGTTTTGATTTATCACCGTGAGGATGTCGCCCCTTCTGAAGGCAAGCTCATCTGCACACTCTGCTGTGTTGTCATACAGAGCTTTTGCTAGTTGGTTCTAAAAAAAATAAACAAAAACAAAACAGAGACAAATGAAATTGGGGTTGCGGGGTTGTCTGCAGCACTATCACACAGGAAACAGCCTGTGGTCATGTACCTAATGGTATTTCCGCTTGCAAAATGTGACTACAAGATGTTCATCTTTGTTGTCAGGTTCATAGGGAAAAATGGTAACCCTATTGGAGGTCTAAGTCATCAGTGGGGACAATCCCAACCACAGCCCCGAGCCCGAGCACTGTATTTTGGGAACAAACAAAAATACTTTCAATATCTTTTGATGTGTGACATTTAGAATGATTTTTTTTTGTCCCCTGATTGCCAGTACTTGGAAGAACAATTTAGAAAGTAAGCTAAGATTACATATTATGATGGCATAGGGTGAGGGTTAGGATCATCACCTCTGATGACTTGGACCTCAGAGATAAATTAACATTACTGGTCGCCACAGAAGCCTTCTGCTATTGTCAGAAAACTAACTTCTTTCAATGACTTATTTCTCTGCTTTCACTTCCAGATTGTGCTTCCTACCGAGAGAAAAATAGAAAACCATTTTCTTCAAAGCTTCCTCTTCTAGGCAAATACACTGCATTGTGAAAATGCAGCCTCATTTTATTAAACCTGTTCTGAAGCTCAGTTGCACGCTACAACAGAGGAATGACCACTGTGTCTTATGCATGTATCCCAGTGAAATCCCTGCCATTTGGTAAGCATTCTTAACCACCATTAGTTCTGGAGTCCATAAAACTGCCCGGCTCTGTTCTGTTTGTGTGTATCTGGCATGCAGTGTGTGTGAGTTTCCTGTATTTCACTGTCAGCCTCTTTTTCTGTGGTGGTCCCTGTTGCGGGCAGTCAGTCAGTATGAGAACACAAATGTGACACCTATACAACTAAACCAAAACCACTGGGCAGATCTGAACGTATAGCCAGTCATGGTTCTGGCGTGCTTTGTAGCCACGAACAAGAAAAACGGAAGAAAGCGTGCATACACTAACTTTGCTCATAAGCTTATGCTTCAATTCCTGTGAAAAACCATGTATAATTATATCAGTTACAGGGTAAGTCAGTGGTTACATTTCACCTTTAACATGTGCGTATCAAAATTTGAATTAAAACAAACAGTCTTCCATTTATTATCTTATGTTACTGATGTTTAGAAAAATTAGTTGTATTTATAAATTTAATGCAGGGTGCCAATTTAGCTCACCGGTTGAGCAGGCAGCCATATGCCACATAGCCCCCTCCAGTCTGATCATTTCTTAGTAACATTTACATTTACTCTAATGGATTACACAGCAGTCGGGAATAAGTTTTATTACAGAAGGAGTCTTTCTGAAAGTGCTGTAACTAAGTTTAAGGATCTAATTCCTTCATTAAGGATCTAATTCCTTCATTATTATGCTCTTCAGTGCCATGTGCCAACACAGTGCAGAGCAGATACCTAAAGTCTGCTCCCGGTGAGGTAGATTATCTCATCAATAGTTTTACATCCTCACTGCGTACAACTTCGGATTCTGTGGCTGCTCTGAAAAGCTAGGACATCTTACTATTTATCATTAATTGAAGAAAATAAGAACAACCCCAGGTTTCTTTTCAGACAAAGAGTCAGAGCTCTGTAGAGCCGAGTATTCCTTTAACCTTAAATAGTGATGACTTCATGAATTTCTTCACAAATAAAATTAGAGAAAACATTAGAGAAAAAATTATTCATAACCATCTCAAAGCCTTATCTTTATGTTCCGATGCTTTCAGCACTGCTGGTATTTGTTTAGACTCTCTCGCTTCAGGTGATCTTTCAGAGTTAACTTCAATAGTTACTTCCTCCAAACCATCAACATGTTTATTAGATCCCATTCCTACTAGACTGCTCCAAGAACTCCTTCCATTAATTGATGCTTCAATCTTAAATATGATCCATCTGTCTTTATTAGTTGGCTATGTACCACAGGCCTTCAAGGTGGCTGTAATGAAACTGCTACTTTAAAAGACATCACTTGACCCAGCTGTCTCCTGCACAGTGTTTCCTGTCTGACTCTTCACTGCTCAACTATGAAATAAATGTAAAACACCTGAAAATAAATCCGCAAAAATTTTATGCAGTTTTTGTGTTACCTTATGAACCTCAGGTTTTCTATTTCACTTGAATTTGTTTTTAATTAATTTTCTTTAGGGGTCAACACATTGGCGACCAAAACAAACATAATTGTCATTAGAGTCCATCAAATGAAAACAGAAAAACATATTTATTTAAAAAAAAATCCAAATATTTGAGTTGTTAAAAAGCATTAACCTACTGTACAGTTTTGAAAGGGGAACATTTACCAGGCTGTAAACAGAGATAGTGTAAATGGTACCGACATCATCTAGTGGTGTCTGAGATCTCGAGTTTTCAAGCTTTGAGAATAGTTTTGTAACCATTTGGGTTTTAAAACAAATGGATGTGAAGAGGTGGAGGTTCTGACTGTGAAACCACATGCTTATTGGCTAATGACTTGCCAACCACAAGTTGTTAACCAACGAGCTCACAGTGGATATTTATAATGTGTATTACACTTTTGCAGTATGGCCAAGATTTCCAAAATAAATTTTTTTTTAATGTGACCTCAAATTTGTGATTGAGCCCATAAACGCAGCAGGAAAGTGTTGGCGGAGGTCAGAACAGAAAGCCGTTTTCCACAGACTTTTAGAACATCACAGGTCCTTTCGCAATCACAGCTTTCGCCATCTGGTGGACTTCAGATAGACTGCAAGTTTAAGCCACTTCCACATTGGCTTGATTTTTCAGACCCGAAGGTTTCGTCAGTCTTTTCCATCATCTGTAGCTGCAGTACCGCGGCGCTCCTTCAGACCAAGCAGGACTTAAGCTGGGTGAGCTGAGAGGCCTGCAGCTTTTTTCTGGTGGTTTGTGCATGTGCATTGTGGATAAAATCTGGTCCTTGACAGTAAACTGATGGGAGACCAGCATGCAAGACAAACTGCTACTGGCTCTGCTAAAGTAGAAATACTATTTTGAGATTAAAGTCGTCATTTCAAGTCAAACAACTGCCACGGCTGCTACACCCTCTACAAAATGCCTTGGATGAGTTGGTGAAACAACTTGATCAGCTGTCTTATTGTGTCTTGTGATCCTACATATCCCCTCTGTACTGCACGAAGGTGCAACCATCGGTATCCTTGCGTCCGTCCGTTGCCACTTTGTGTGTTTTTTCCTTCTGAGCAGATGAAGCTTTCTGCACCATCTCTTTAACATCATCATACTTATCACTACATCGTGTTTATGTACTAAAAGAGAAATGATTTCCTTGTTACTAAAACTGATTCTAAAGTTTAGTTTCACTAACTCTTCTACACAAGACAGTTTGGAGAGGGTACAGCAGACGTTGCGTGGCAGTTGTTTGATTTGAAACGACAACTTTAATCTCCACTTTTTTCTCAAAATTTTTACTTTATTCTCAAAATGCACAATTGAATATTTTTTTCTCAACGCGGCACTAATACTCCTTGGTAGGGATAGCTCTGATGATGATGGAGAGGGGAGGGCAGTGCTGACCATGTCCAGTCTAAAACAGGCAAGTTGGCCCGGGACTCGCTCAGCAGCACTTTTAGATTAGCCTCTACGGGAACTCACTTGGTTGACTTACTATATATATATATATATATATATATATATATATATATATATATATATATATATATATATATATATATATATATATATATATATATATATATATATATATATATATATATAGAGAGAGAGAGAGAGAGAGAGAGAGAATCCACCTGTAGATTTTGACAGTCAAGCATGTCCCACACTGCTCCAGCCTTTTAGTTCAGCTGATGTTTTTGTTGTTAATACATGTGTAGCCCTGTGTGTCTGAGCTCATGAACAGCTGCTTTTGTTTCCAGGTCCTACACTATGATTTATAGAATATGATGTAGACATTAAACCAAATATAAAGAATTTAAAATGAACTCAACCTTAAACATGCAGCAGTAATATCAATCCATTTAACACAAATATTTTTCATCTCTGCTTGGCTTTCTGTAAAAGTCACCACATGCCACTGCTATAAACATGCTCTGTGATGCGGTTTATTTCGGCATGTAAATATAAGCGTCTGTGGGGATCAACTCCCTTTTGGAGCATCAAATAACCGCAAGAGAAACTGCACAGTTTCTGGCACTTCCTGGTGGCTTCATTTTTGCAGCGTTAGAAAATTTCCACTGTTGCAGCAACAAATCTGCTATCGTGTTTGTATGCAGATGGTTAAACAACCACATGCTACTAATACTGCCAACATGTAAAGCGAATACATTTGGAGAAGGGACGGAATAACACAGTTACACAGGCGTCGGGATAAACAAATACTGACATCACCTCCCGCTGATAACTGTGTGTGGGGAGAGGCTGGGGGTTGGGGTACACTGCTGGCTCTGCCCTCTCTCAGAGGGTGAATCTTCTGAAACAAAGAGCCCATTCAACATCAGAGACCAACATGCTCAGCACCTGTTGGGATGCAGGCCTGTGCAGCACACTGACCACAGCAGACCACCCCACACCCCCACCCCCGTCAACACGCACACACATGCAGCAAGCCTCAGCAGACTCCTTAATCCTCTGGGTCATGCTACAGACATGCAAGTGAAATACACAGGGTCAGATGACAGGCACCAGCCATGGCACTTAGATTTACTTTGTACTTTCTTGTAGTCATTGTGTGGACATTAATGGACAACTGCCGGGTTTCATGATGAACAATCCAAACTCTGTAAATGTTACACGCATTACACCACGGGTGCGTGTATGAAGCCTGGCCTAATTATTGGTGGCCAAATTTCATATGTAGTCATTTTTCAAATCACAAGCCCTTTGACATTAATAGGCCACTCATCCTGGGGGTGGGGGTGGGGTGGGGTGGCTCATGCACTCACCCATCCTCGCCTCGTGGGCTTGGTTCTGTGTGTGTGTTGATCACTGAATATAGTGACAAAGTCAGATTCAGCTGTGACTCTTTTGGATTCCTGCACACGCCTGCTTGTGCAGATCATGCCCGTGGACAGCTGGCCTTCAGCACTTTGGCTGGACAGCTGCCTCTGCCTCTCCCTTGCCTCTTCCACCTCTTGTCCGTCCTGGTTCACAAATTAACATCAGCTCACCGGACCCAAGGCAAGGAGTGGCTCAAAAAGTCAGGTGTAGGAGCTTATGGCCGAAGCAATGTCACAAGATATCTTGACTGTCTCCAATGAGTTGTATTGTTTTTTATGACACTGCTTTGAAGTGAAAAGAACACAGTCCTACTCCAAACCTCGCCTCAAGCAGCATCCTGGATAAAAAAAAGACGCATGCTGAAAATGATGCACCAAATGCAGGCTATTTCCACTAAATGACCTGGGTTTAGCATTTACCGCAGTGTAATAATGGCATAGATTAATAGACTTAGAAAATTTAATACCTTCAAGTTGTGAAAATGCAATTTTAACAACCTGTTTAGACCAAACTAAAGAACCGTTGGCTCTGTGGATCAAAGACAGTTCATATTATTTTGAAATGTAAATGGTTTCCTTGAAAAACTGCTTGTTAAAGCATTAATCCACAAATATATGGCACATATGGCATATGCCCTGGGGCAGATACAACACCATGGACAACAACTTTAGGAAAATTTCTTTAATTTCTGCTACAATTAGGCTGCCACAAGCCCAAAACAGATTAAGCCTTACTACAACAGACAACTGTAATGTCTATAAGCATGGAACAAAAGAGAGAAACAAACTATTCACACATCAGAATGCCATCTTTCAGGCCCTGAGCTCAGCACAGTTATTGATTATTGATTGTATCTTCCTGGGCACTACCCCAGTTGCCCGTTGAAAGTTATGCTTTTGCACACAGTTGTCCTTACACTAAACAATCATGTAGAGCTGCAGCCTGTGTTTACTTGCATTACTAGTTACATTAAAAAAGAAAGAAAGAAAGAAAGAAAGAAAGAAAGAAAGAAAGAAAGAAAGAAAGAAAGAAAGAAAGAAAGAAAGAAAGAAAATACCCTTCACAGCTTCCCAGGCCTGCAAACTGTGCCGTTAAAGTTTTTAAAGCTCAAAAATATTCAACTTACAACAACTGAAAAGAGAAAATGAAATTGATGAAATTGGTGAACACTTGAAAATTTTGCCTGATAAATGATTTAAAAACAGCCAGTGAGGAACTAAAAATATTCATAGTATTTCATAGTGCCTGATCAAAAGAACGTCATCTCTCCAACGGTCAGACAATCCCCTGTGAGCAAGCACATGGCGAGTGTGGGGAGGACAAATTCATTTTTAACAGGAAGAGGCCTCTGGCAAAACCAACTCAAGGCGAGGCAGCCATTTGCTGCAGTTAAGAGGTGCACAAGAAGACCATGAACAACAAACAGGCTGAAACACAAACTACTGGAAAGAGAAGATAAATGCTAATGACATGCAGTTGTAGGTTAGTGAAAAAGAGGGAAGTGTAGCAGAAGTGCTCAGTGCGGTTTTAGAGCAGCCCGAGCCAAAAGCAGCAAACCTGAGAGATGAGATGGTTCAACATTATCTGACCCAACTCTAACTTCAAATCTTCCTTTACAGAAAGGAAGGTTTGAAGACTAATATTAAAAGTAGAGAGGATCTGTCTCCAGAACCTGTCTCCCATCTGAGCTCTGCAATGCCCCATCACTCTTAACAAGCCCCTCAAAACTCACCTCTTTAATAAGGCCTCCAACCTCTATTCTTTTTGTTTACTTATTTAATTTTTTGTCCTTGGGTTTCTTGAAAGGCGCTATACAGATCTAAGTTATTATTAGGCGCTGGTTCCACAGGAGCGGGGCCGGATAGCTGAAGGCTCTCTCTCTCATTCTACTTTTAGAAACTCTAGGAAGCACAAGTGAGCCGGCAGTCTGAGAGCGAAGTGCTCTGTAACATGGCACTGTTGACTCTTTTAGATATATCATGCTTAATTCAAAGACTCAGAGTTAATAGTCAGCAAAAGTTTGTTAGCTACTGTAAGCTCTTGGTAAAAGTAGACCGAAGCAGCAAAAACTGTCGCATGAAGAAAATGGCTTTTAAGTGCTGATGAACTCAACTTTCATGCTGTAAACGAAGGAATGTCTCATTTATGCTTTTAAATAGTTTAAACAACTGAGCCATCAAAGTTAAAGGTCATCAAAGAGCACTGTAGACACGGCTATGAAGCCAGTCAAGTGAGCCACTGGAGCGTGAACCAGCCAAGGAAGGAGTTCCTAGTGTGGGAACATCCCCCTTTTGGTTCACTCTGACCCCGCTTGATAACCAAGGCACAAACTCGGGGTCGGGTCAGCACCTCATCCATTATACCTTCAGACACATGCCAGGTCCCGCACAACACCCGCGGTGGTAGTGAACAAATCTGTCACACAAAACCAAATCCACAAAAAATCCTTTTCCCAGACGGAGTGGTGGGATTAGTGCGTTAGAGATGAGGACATAGCTGAGATCAGCTCCTCTCTGGAATGTGTACAGGAAGTCAACTTGTAAATATGACATATTAGACTTTCCCACAGAATCATAGTGTGTGTGTGGTTGTGGTGGTGGTGGTGGTGGTGGTGGTGGGTGAGGAGAGAATGAGACAGATGGGGGGGGGCAAAGTATAGTTTAATATCATTTGACATGTGTGGAATTGGTTTCTGGTCAATCATTTTTTTAATCTTAAATGATCTTCAGATGTGCTTTGTGGAAAATCACTTCTGTCAACCTTCCCCCAACCCAAACAAATCCAAGAGGAGGTTAACACAGACTCTGTGGCAGTGACACTGACTCGCTGCAGCTGCCCTGGTATTTCCTGTATGGGAACTGGTGAGAACTATGTCAAAAACTCAACAACTGAAAACTTCCAAGGAGCTTTTGGTGGACGGTCAACATTCCACACAACTAATAAGACTAAAGAAACACATTCAATTTTCTAAGTTTACTAAACAGAAAAACCTACTAAAGATGACGGAATTGATGGAATATCCATCTGACTTGTTTGTTGATCCTCATCAGTTCATGAGTTTGTGACTGGAGAGGAACTTAAAGCATCTGGAAACGAGGTGAGGTGTGATGGTGTAGTACAAAAGACAGAGTTGTGAGGGGAAACTGATAGATGAGTGCAGCGCAGGATATCTGCTTTTTTAGCCTGTTTTTGAAAGCTTCTTTGAAAGATGGGATTTCAGCTTTAAAGTGTGGCTAAAACATTTTTGAGAACAAACAATTAACAAAATATTTCCATCCATCCATCCATCCATCCTCGTCTGCTTATCCAGGGGTGGGTCATGGGGGCAGCAGCCAGAGCAGAGAAACTCATGCCTCCTCCAGTTTATCCAGGTATAACGCCAAGGCGTTCCCAGGCCAGCTGAGAGTTATAATCTCTCCAGTCTGCCCCGGGGGCCTCCTCCCAGTAGGACATACCCAAAGGTGCCCAGGAGGCACCCCAGTCTGATGCCCGAACCACCTAAGCTGGCTCCTTTCGATGTGGTGGAGTAGCTGCTCTACTCTGAGCCCCTCCCAAATGACTGCACTCTTCACCCAGTATTTAAGGGAGAGGCCAGCCACCCTTTGGAGAAAGCTCATTTCCACCAGTTGTATCTGTGATCTCTTTCAATACCCAAAGCTGGATACATAAGAAACAAAGTGCACTTTTGGAAATTCTATGCACATAGTGGTTTTTCTGCTACAGCTTCACTTAATCTGACATCCGGGACTGAAGATAAAGCCAATTCCAGAGTACCAGAAACTGCAATTCCTCTATTATCTGTGAAGCTGAATCCAAAAGAGAGAAAAGGTTTAATAATAACAAGAGGGGTGAATTTCTTTAAGAACCTCATCCACTTGGATCGTTAGCTGTAGCCGATCACAAGCGTTGCTAATTTGAGCCACTGAACTGAGCAACTCCACTGTGTTTGTGCTGTTGGTGCATTCAGGAGCATTTGTAATGTACAGTTGTGGTCAGAGGTCTACGTACACTCATATGAGCATGAATTTCATGGTAATTTGGGATTTTTGATGATTTCTTCAAACTCTGGGTTGATTGCACAGCTTACATCTTTAATGATTCAAAAAAAAAAACAACAAGAATTGGGTGCACAAATTTCAATTTAGTTTGGATTTTTGTCTCATCCACACAGGGTCGAATGTATATAAACAGGTATATACATACACCCCCGCTAATATTTGGTCAAATGTCCCTTAGAAAGTTGCACCTCGACCAGATGCTTTCAAAATGATTGTCTTACTTAACTAACATGTTTTGCTGTGCAAGTACAGTAAGTTCCATGTGCTGCACATGTTAGCAATTATAATTTAAGGTGCAGAGTTCACTCATAGTGATTACAAGTACAAAGATATAGAAAGACAGGCGACAGAGATTAGGTGTAATATTAACAGACAGTGAGTAGCATCTTTCATCTGCAGAGGTGTAGCACAAACAATGGATGACAGGCTGGTCCAACTGAGGCGTAATTCTGCAGATAACATTCAGCCTGTGGGCTCACTGTTTCCCTGACAGGAACTTATCTCACTGCTTGCACTCTGGTTTTATTTATACTCACACTTCCTCACACGCGTCTTCTGCATTTTGTCTCAGTAAACGTATTCCAAAATTTGTGAACCAAATGGTGAGATGTGCATGCAAACAGAGGGATCACTCAAAGGTTGCATCTGGAGCTTCTTTGCCTCGGGGCATGAGTAACGTTTTGAGAAGTGACGACGGCGTCGCTTGAAGAAGTGTAGCAAAGATATGTGACGACAACTTCACTGAGAACAGGAACTAAAATATGGTTTCCTAAGTTAAGAATGAGCTCATGACCTCAAGTGTAGCCACTGGGAAGTAAACAAAAATCCCCACAGGGGTTTTCAGTCACAAAGTATACCTTTAAGATGTGCTTTATAGCACAAAGGCCACAAGATTTGTAGGTCCTGTGGTGTGATGATCACTGGTTCACACTAAACCACTGACATACTTGCCTCCAGCTATGTGCATTGGTTGTGCATGTTCTTTGAAATTAACATCATAGTCAGTTCACAAGTGTGTGAACACCATGTGTTGGCAGGGACACGCCACTCAAAGCCATCTGCTAGCCATGAATTCCAGAAAATGTAAGGTGAGGACATCGCCTCAGGTTGTCCTTTGTCACGTTATTTGGGTACCAGAGTGGATGATGGGCTCAGTCTCAGTTTTTACTATCAAAATAGGACCTGCTTTGAATGTAGCAGTTTAGATAAATCGCCTACGGGGTTCTTAAATGTTCCGCATTTATGGTGAGCTTAGATGCATGTTGCCTCATCTGCACTTCATTGTTTAATCGCTGTGTGTATTAACAGGACGACCACTCGCTAGCTGGGAATTAACCACATTGTTATCCGCTCTGTTCTCACATCTGTGCAAACCCACGCAGCTGGTCTTCACACAGAGTTTGCACTTGGTTAAAGACTAGAGCCAAGCTGGCAGGCTGGAATTATCCGCCGATATTTGGTATTTGCTGATCTGTAGGCATTTATACCAGTCGATGAATGAAAATTAAAACACCTTTCAACCAAATTATCATTGCTGACGTTGCCACCAAAGGGCGCTCTGCAGCTTCCCTGTTGGGATGCCACAGATGCAATAACCAGCTTTCTGAGTAGAGTTAGGAAGTCGTAAAAGAGTTGGAAATCCAATATTAGAATATTGGATTTTGAAATCCCCAAATGTAGGTACTTGAATCAGGCTCCGTATAAACAACTATTTAACGTCCAACATTTCTGACTGCTCAGGATGTTTCAGTTACACTGACCTGACCTGCTGCTGCCGCTATTCTGTGCTAGCAATTTGTACTACATGAAAATACAGCCCAGCCCGAGTACAGCTTTAGCTGATATATCTGTATCAAAATACACACAGTCAAAACATTTGTTTGTTGTTTTGCTAGTATAAATGGGAACAATTTTATTAGATCTGGTTTTCAGTTAAACGAGTTATCCACTCCTTTATCCTTACTGTACAAATGACTGTGGATTCTGTGTTCATAAGGAGGATGCACAGTTACCCATTTTGATGACCTCCTGAGGTACATTAACAGTCCTCAGGGGTTAAACACATGAAGAGTATGGCAGGATATTATTGGGTTCAAGTTAAAAAAGAAAAATTAGATCAGCTTCCTTATGTGGGTGTCTGCTGCCACTTCTCACACCAGCCTCCTGCTGTGTAAGCTTTTGTGACTGTGCTCTGACTCCTGTCCTCAGATGATGAAAACACACACTAAAGCAGCACACAAGACAGCCCAAAATAGCTTTCTACAGTCTGATAAAGACATGAACTTCAATGCAAACTAACCGTTATAGAACAGAAGTGAGATTGCTTGAACAGAGTTAGTCATCACCCAATCCAGGCAGTATTTGTAAAGAGAGGATGAATAAGATGAGCTCAGTCACACTGGTTGCTTAGCTGGGGGAATTGTCAGAGTGATGCATATCCTTTCCCACTACTGTTAATTCCAGATAGGATTTGCTCTGCTATTACATCAATCACAAAGAGGTTTTTAAACATTTTCTACCCCTAAAACAAACACACTGACTGGCCTGAGAACTGTCCAATAGACTCAATACAGGAACTGGGGCAGAATTCTCCCCTCATTTTAATGCTTTCCACATCTGCTGCTGGCTGCGTTGCTGCTCTGATCGGCTGCTGTAGGAGTACTTTAACAAACACTGATTTCTAGAGACAGAATGGTGCAAATACGTACATTATAAATGGACAAAAACCTCAATATGGTGGGAAATGATGAAGTTTTATTTACCCACATGGGCGTGGCCAATATCAATCACTTTAGTCCTTAAGGGGCAGCCACACTGGAAGAGACCAGCAGTGGTGTTACAGAGACCATGAGATGCAATTAGCCTTGCATAGTGGGCATGTCCCGAGTTGAACTTTGACTCAAGTAACTGAAACAACTGCCAAAGTGAGCAACCAAAGCAATGCGAATGGGGTCTGGAATGTCCACAAGCGACCAAGCATTAGCTACAAAGCAACGCATAAGAAGCAAATTGCTTTCCATGTGGAAGCAGCTTTAATCTTTTCTCAGCTTTGGGGCCAGTGATTGAATCTACTGCCAGCAGGAGGAGGGAGACGTCTGGATGACATATGGTGGGGTAGTAAACACACACATACATCTGCAACCAAAGCCTGGAACATCCACTCGTGACCAACCTTTAGCTACACAGTGATGTGCAACAAGCAAGTTGCTTTACTTGCGGACGTGGTTTTACACAACAGAATTGCTCTCGTCTGACTCACAGCCGCCACGATATTTTATATATCTGTGTATGTTTACTAATTTCTCATCACACACGGTTAGCGGCATTTGCACGTTTGTAGTTTTTAAGATAATCAACATATTCCAAAAACATCCATTGGTGGCCATTCACAAAAAAGGCATACTAAATAATGGCTACATGGGCTCCATTAAGATGATAACTGGGGGAACATAATAATAATAAAGGATAACTCAAAATTGATCTTATTCTTCTTCTTTCGGCTGCTCCGTTTAGGGGTCATCATCTGCCTCCATCTCACCTTATTCCTCACATCCTCCTCTGTTACACCAGCTCTCTGCATGTCCTCCTTCACTACATCCATGAACTTCCTCTCAGGTCCTCCTCTTTTCCTCCTTCCTGGCAGCTCCATCTTTAACATCCTTTGTCCGGTATATCTACTACCCGTCCCCTGCACATGTCCATCTCAGCCTCTCCGCTCTAACTTTGTCTCTAACCTGCTCAGCCTGAGCTGTCCCTCTGATATACTTATTTCTTATCTTGTCCATCCTGGTCACTCCAAATTCAAATATTCACATCTTCATCGCTGCCACGTCCTCCTGTCTTTTTGCCAGTGTATAATACACATATGATTATAATAAATTATGATGCAATTCTTATTTTTGTGCTTATGACAGTTATGGTTACAGACCCGTGCACTTGTATTTAGAGTTTAATCAGTTTCCAAAAACGACAACAAACAATAAAAAAAAGTTGTAATTTGACAAACAGTTTTGTTGCTGTTTGTTTCCCCAAATTTCTATAGATATTGCAACAATATTATGATTATTTTCTAAATTAGGATAATTATTATGCGACAATCTGGTACTGCTTCAGACCACAGAAGGCTCATTTTTCACAGTGCATAAAGTTTCAGCGATCAGACAAGAGTTTGAACATTGAACACTTCCGTTTATTCTTTTTTTTTTTCATTTTAAAATCAGAGTAAACTGATGAACCAATTATCTGTGGGTTGAGCAACTGGAGTTGATAATCTCACTTCTAAGCACATTTGTGTTAATGAGGCTCATAAAGTTTCCCTCTCAGCTCTGTGAGGATCGTCTCAGGTTACAGCCCACAGTAGAGCAGACCAGAGGGGTGTGTGTGAGTGTGTGTAGAAATAGGTGGTAGCTGACACCACAAGTTATAGTGAAATCCAAGCAGGTGGTCTACAGGCACATTCCTCTGGACAAGCAGCAGAAGACATCAGTCTAGGTGCTGCATTACAAAATAAAAGCTGATAATTGTAACTGTTGAAGTCGGAAAGCGGCTGCAGAACTCACCATGATTGTTAAGGAAGTAGCTGCGTCCACACAGAGAAATAAATCCGTCTGCCGAGGGCCCCTTCTCAGTGAGCCATCTCAACTGTGAGCGTGTGTGAAAACTCTGGGGTCTGCTCCTCCTCCTCCTCTTCCGTGCCTCTCAAGCATATTGTCTGAGCTGTCACTGAGAGCCCGGCAGTTTTACACCCAGGGCGGAGAAACTCAGCTGTGTCAGTGACAGAGCTGCTTTCCTGCAGCCCCATTGGTCGAGAGACACCCCACACACACACTCACACACACTTCTGCCCCACCCCACTGCTTCTCTTTATATATTTCACCCATCTTCATGGCACACTGCACTTCCTTTCCCCTCCATCTTTCTTGTAAAGCAGAAGTACCTAACTTACCACTAGTTTACTCTTCCAAATAACTGAGGGAAACTTTGCCATTGCCTTTTATTGTGCTTCCTCTTTATGTATAAATTTAGCACACTGCTTCATATATATATATATATATATATGTGTGGCTGATTTGTACGCTTGCTTGGGTGGAAAAAGGGCGAGGGGGGGTAGTGACTGTTTAAAGTACAAATTCTTGTGAGTTTCCTCATCGTCGTCTGGACGACAGACAGCGGGATAAGGCAGCGCTGGGGAATGCAGAGGGGTGATGGGGCAGCCTGACCTTCCAGGCAGAGGGCGAAGGCCAAACTGGAGAATGGAAAACAGGAGCTTTGACAAGTTTTCTTGTCCTGTCCTGTTTTTGAAGATGGGACCAAAACAATATAAAGGAATCTCTTAGCTGTTCTGTGACAGAAAGTGAAAAATGACTATGGCTGTTTGTGTTGCCCCCCCAACAGGTTGCTGCTCACTTTTTGTACCAACAACTGTGGTCTTAAAATATCTACAGCATATTATTGTGGCTGTGGTTATGAGCTCTGAGAGCAGCTTCACACCATCAAATTCACAGAACAGACTTTTTCCTTTTGTTTATTAAAAATCTGAATTACATCATAAGAACAAGGACAAAATATAAAAGTGGAAAACAAACCAAAGCTGCAGACTGATATCTAAGAAATGTGAGAAGAGTGTTACAACCTCTTTATAGTTCCTCAAAAAAAAAAAAGACAAGATCAACATTCTTCTTAAGTACTGTCCCACTGACTCCACTGCCCACTTTCACATGAACTGAAAATGAAAGATGAATCAAAATACTGTGGGAACTCGCTGAGGTCAGGGGAAAATTCACAAAGATAGCAGCCGATCCTGTGTCGGTGGTTCAGTCTGTGGTGGTGCGGCGGTACCAGAAGCGGGCCCTGAAGTCATCGCTGCAGGTCATGAAGCCCGGGTTGGTCGGTGAGTGGACGATGCAGCGGACGATGTTGTTGTGACCCAGAGACAGCAGGTTTTTCCTCTCGGCCGTGCGGGAGTCCCAGCAGCAGAGGCTGATGGTGCGCTCGTCGGGCAGCAGCACGTAGTCCTCCGTGTGGTTAAACACGCCCTGCGTACGGTGCATCTGACGGCCGCTCAGCCCCGCACCTGGAAAAGACAAACGCAGCGGATCACTGAAAGTAACCGAGCAGTTTAAAGACCCCCTCCAACCAAATACTGCTGCAATAACTTTCACTGTATTGTATGTAAATAGCAGCTGATATAGTAATTTTTTGACTCCCTAAATATCTGTAAACTGTTCTCATTTCACATATACTAATACTGACGCGTTAGCCCAGACCTCCAACACCCCAACGCTGAAGTCCGTATGGATTTGTAACGATGAAGGCCACGCAGTGTTTCACCTGGCTGAGAGATCTAAACATCCAAGTATGTTCAGTCAAACTCAAAGAAAATGAGACAAGTGTTGGAGAAATACCAGCTGATGAGGAAGCAATCACGGAGAAACAAGATATTTGCTGCGTGGGCTCACTTCTGACGTCTGTTAACATAACACAGAGCTGGTTGTGATTGTTTCAATCCAGTACTTTCATATTACAAAAATGATAGTCCCATTAGTGAAATGAGGTCACAGTCAACAAACTGAAAGGATAGTCACTACATTAACTGCCACAGCAGTCCTATTAGTGCCTAAAATCTTGGACACTGACTCAAATCAGGTCTTCTTTGGTCTAACCATGATGCGAGTTCTTTAATAATGAGCATCTCTTATTTCTGTTAGAGACTAAAATGTGATATTGTGCACTATAAATCCAGTGTGTGTGCCATTTGTGTGAAACGCAGCAGTACGTATCCTTTGGAGTGCACTGCTGAGCTCATAGCACCTCACTTCCAGAGACTTGTGTAGCCAGCTGGAAACACGTTACCACAACTCATGTGCACGTCTAATTGGATGATGTTGTATAGCTCGTGCTAGTTAAGTTGCTTTACAGGCAGTTTATGCACACCATTTTTGCCCTTGTGCGCGGTGGCGAGTGTTAAAAGTGATATTATAGCTGCCGGTGGGTGGTGCACCTCTGCCTGTTGGACTTTACAGGTACTTCTATGATGAATCACTTGGAAAAGATTAAAAGTACTGCAGAAAACCTTTCTGTGAGCACTTTAAATCATGTATAGGAGAAGTTGTGTATACCTCACGTTGTGTAAACTGTGATGACAACACAATTTACACAAGCAACAACCAAAGCATTGACTATAACCACAAGCCACTTTGCACCCAACCTCCAACATACACTATATTGCAAAAGTATTCACTCACCCATCCAAATCATTGAATTCAGATGTTCCAATCACTTCCACACGAGGTGTATAAACCAAGCACCTAGGCATGCAGACTGCTTCGACAAACATTTGTGAAAGAATGGGTCGCTCTTAGGAGCTCAGTGCTACTGTGATAGCATGCCACCTGTGCAACAAGTCCAGTCCTGAAATTTCCTCGCTACTAAATATTCCACAGTCAACTGTTAGCGGTATTATAACAAAGTGGAAGCGATTGAGAACGACAGCAACTCAGTCGTGAAGTGGTAGGCCACATAAAATGACAGAGCAGGGTCAGTGGATGCTGAGGCACAAAGTGCATAGAGGTATCCAACTGTTTGCAGAGTCAATCGCGACAGACCTCCAAACTTCATGTGGTCTTCAGATTAGCTCAAGAAGAGTGTGTAGAGAGCTTCATGGAATGGGTTTCCATGGACGAGCAGCTGCATCCAAGCCTCACATCACCAAGCACAATGCAAAGTATCAGATGCAGTGGTGTTAAGTATGCCACCACTGGACTCTAGAGCAGTGGAGACGTGTTCTCACGAGCAATGAATCACACTTCTCTTTCTGGCAATCTGATGGATGAGTCTGGTTTTGGTGGTTGCCATGAGAACGGTATTTGCCTGACTGCACTGTTACAAGTGTAAAGTTTGTTGAAGAGAGAATTATGGTGTGGAGTTGTCTTCCAATAGTTGGCTCGGCCCCTTAGTTCCAGTGAAAGGAACTCTTAATGCTTCAGCATACCAAGACATTTTGGACAATTTCATGCTCCCAACTTTGTGGGAACAGTTTGGGATGGTCCCTTCCTGTTCCAACATGTCGCCAGTGCACAAAGCAGGTCCATAAAGACATGGATGAGCAAGTTTGGTGTAGAAGAACTTGACTGGCCTGCACAGAGTCCTGAGCCTCAACCTGATAGAAAACCTTTGGGGCGAATTAGAGCGGAGACTGTGAGCCAGGCCTTCTCGTCCAACATCAGTGTCTGACCTCACAAATACACCACTGGAAAAATGGTCAAAAATTCTCATAAACACACTCCTAAACCCTGAGGGTGTGTGTTGTTTCATCAAGTCATGCACTCATTAACATAAAAGAAACATTCCACTTAATGCTACTTTTACTTGTAACTGCCAGTAGCTGCTGGATTTCTTTGAGTGGCACAGGGAATTAAAATTTTTTCCCTCAGTCTATACAACAGCTGATGGAAGCAGATGGAGATGGGGATGATTTGGTGACTTTAGGAACTATTTGTGCAGTCCAGTATTTGATTGTGTCCCTACAGCTGACTGATGCATGTTAATTTGCCAACATAAGAACAGTGGTTGCATAACTGTACAAATGAACCACGATGCAATCTTGTGCGTGCATGCGTGCCATTGGTTTATTCCCACATTTAAACAAAGAACACCACAAAGATTTAGGAGAAATATTTTACACACACTCCTTTGAGTGAGTCAGGTTACAAGTCGCTAGGATGATCTCATTAGAGATGCACCCATATCTCCTACCTGGAACAATACCAGCAAAAATCAACATGATCACTGCAACACTATGATATGAACAACCTGTAGCTGTGATGACTTTGATGCGTCCAGCATACCTCTACAGAGCGACCTCATAAAGAACAACAATCAGTCTCATGTTGACATACAGGTTACCTAATTTTGCAGATTTTGTAGACTTAGGACATTCAGAGACAGCGATCATGGCAGTGTTGCTCATGTAGTTATTACTCAACTCTAGCTGATTCCCTTCTAATATCAAATACATGAAGTTCTGAATATATCAGCATGGTTAATAAAAGAGAGCAAAAATATACACTGCTCAAAAAATAAAGGGAACACTTAAACAACACAATATAACTCCAAGTAAATCAAACTTTTGTGAAATCAAACTGTCCACTTAGGAAACACTGATTGACAATCAGTTTCACATGCTGTTGTGCAAATGGAATAGACAACAGGTGGAAATTATTGGCAATTAGCAAGACACACTCAATAAAGGAGTGGTTCTGCAGGTGGGGACCACAGACCACTTCTCAGTACCTATGCTTTCTGGATGATGTTTTGGTCACTTTTGAATGTTGGTGGTGCTTTCACACTCGTGGTAGCATGAGACGGACTCTACAACCCACACAAGTGGCTCAGGTAGTGCAGCTCATCCAGGATGGCACATCAATGTTTGCTGTGTATGTCAGCATAGTGTCCAGAGGCTGGAGGCGCTACCAGGAGACAGGCCAGTACACCAGGAGACGTGGAGGAGGCCGTAGGAGGGCAACAACCCAGCAGCAGGACTGCTACCTCCGCCTTTGTGAAAGGAGGAACAGGAGGAGCACTGCCAGAGCCCTGCAAAATGACCTCCAGCAGGCCACAAATGTGCATGTGTCTGCACAAACGGTTAGAAACCGACTCCATGAGGATGGTATGAGGGCCCGACATCCACAGATGGGGGTTGTGCTCACAGCCCAACACTGTGCAGGACGCTTGGCATTTGCCAGAGAACACCAGGATTGGCAAATTCGCCACTGGTGCCCTGTGCTCTTCACAGATGAAAGCAGGTTCACACTGAGCACATGTGACAGACGTGACAGAGTCTGGAGACGCCGTGGAGAGCGATCTGCTGCCTGCAACATCCTTCAGCATGACCGGTTTGGCAGTGGGTCAGTAATGGTGTGGGGTGGCATTTCTTTGGAGGGCCGCATGGCATGACTGCCATTAGGTACCGAGATGAGATCCTCAGACCCCTTGTGAGACCATATGCTGGTGCGGTTGGCCCTGGGTTCCTCCTAATGCAGGACAGTGCTAGACCTCATGTGGCTGGAGTGTTTCAGCAGTTCCTGCAAGATGAAGGCATTGAAGCTATGGACTGGCCCACCCATTCCCCAGACCTGAATCCGATTGAGCACATCTGGGACATCATGTCTCGCTCCATCCACCAACGTCACGTTACACCACAGACTGTCGAGGAGTTGGCGGATGCTTTAGTCCAGGTCTGGGAGGAGATCCCTCAGGAGACCATCCGCCACCTCATCAGGAGCATGCCCAGGTGTTGTAGGGAGGTCATACAGGCACGTGGAGGCCACATACAATACTGAGCCTCATTTTGACTTGTTTTAAGGACATTACATCAAAGTTGGATCAGCCTGTAGTGTGTTTTTCCACTTTCATTTTGTGTGTGAATCCAAATCCAGGCCTCCATTGGTTAATAAATTTGATTTCCATTGATGATTTTTGTGTGATTTTGTCAGCACATTCAACTTTGTACAGAACAAAGTATTCAATGAGAATTCATTCATTCAGATCTAGGACGTGTTATTTGAGTGTTCCCTTTATATTTTTGAGCAGTGTATATCATATAGCAGACGAACCCAGTGATTATTTGAGCAGTGAAGTATAGGATTTACAGAAAGTGTGCAATAATTATTTCAACAAAATTAGGCAGGTGCATAAGTTTGGGCACCCTTGTTGTTTTCTTGATTTGAATACCTTTAGGACTAATTATTGGAACACAAAATTTGTTTTGTAAGCTCAAAAAGTGCCTTGAGGCAACTGTTTGTTGTGATTTGGCACTATATAAATAAAATTTAACTGAAAATTGAAGTGAATTAAGGTGGCCAATTGCAAGTGTTTCTCCTCTTTGCATCTTCTCTGAAGAGTGGCAACATGGGAGCCTCAAAACAACTCTCAAATGACCTGAAAACAAAGATTGTTCAACATCATGGTTTAGGGGAAGGATCCAAAAAGCGATGTCTGAGATTTCAGCTGTCAGTTTCCACTGTGAGGAAATGGAAGACCACAGGCACAGTTCTAGTTTAGGCCCAAAGTGGCAGGCCAAGAAAAGTCTCAGATAGGCAGAGGCGAAGGATGATGTTATAGTCAACCCACAGAGCAGCTCCAAAGACCAACAACATCATCTTGCTGCAGATGGTGTCACTGTGCATCGTTCAACTATTCAGCGCACTTTGCACAACGAGAGGCTGTATGGGAGAGGAATGCAGAAGAAGCCTTTTCTGCGCACACGTCACAAACAGAGTTGCTTGAGGTATGCTAAAGCACATTTGGACAAGCCAGCTTCATTTTGGAATAAGGTGCTGTGGACTGATGAAACTAAAACTGAGTTATTTGGACATAACAAGGGGCGGTATGCATGGCAGAAAAAGAGCACAGCATTCCAAGACAAACAATTGCTACCCACAGTAAAATCTGTGGGGCCAGTGCAGGTACTGGGAATCTTGTTAAAGTTGAGGGTCATGGATTCCAGTCAATATCAGCAGATTCTTGAGAACAATGTTCAAGAATCAGTGACAAAATCCTATAAACTTCATTTCACTTCTCAAATATCACTGTGTTCGTCTGCTGTATGATATATTTTACTGAAACTGCTGATCTGAACAACCAATGATTTATAAAGGAAAATCAGGAAAATCATCAGGGGTGCCCAAACTTTTGCATACCACTGTATATTGATTTTTAATAAGTGCTTACTGAGGTCACGGCTCAGAAGAACAATGTGGTCATTTCCCTGTAGATGTCTGTACGTCTGGATTTCTTTTGCAGCCAGAGGGGTCCCCTCCTGTTGGGCATTAGAAAGACTGCAGCTCTAAGTCACTTGCATTGGCTTTGCTTTTCATATCTGGAAGCTATACTCATGCTTGCAGTCTATGGCAGCGATTGACGAACCTTTACTATCAAAAAGGCCAATTTTTTAAAAACATTTTTGATTGAAATGAATCTGTATAGAGTCTCATAATGGAGGGCATACATTAGCTGTGTCCATCACAGCCTCACCACAGCTCTTTTAGCTGTTTGATTTTTTAATGTGTAGTCTGTGTATAGGTCTCACATTTTTACCATTGGGGCATGCATGATTAACTTACAACAATGATAAATTGAAATAGACAATAAAAAAAGGGGGAAGTTTTTGATTCCTTAGTGAGGAATCAAAAGCTCATTAATAATTTAAAAGAAATCACAACCACTGAAGACTCCGTCCAGCCTTTAAGGACATTACAAGGTTACTACATCACTGTCTGCAGCCCCCCCCCAAAATCTCAAAGTGTGATGCAAGTGTTTTTGCGTTTTATTCTTTTAAATTCCATGAATATTCACAAACTTTCACACTATGGTCGTTCACACAAAAAGGGAAGGAAGTGACAATGCAAGACTTGCCTGCAGACCCTGAAGAAGATAGCGTCATTGAGCGCTTAACATTTGCACAAGTTTTCACAACATTTATCAGAAGAGCAGCTGAAGACACAACTGTCCCGATTCCTCATAATGTGATTCAGTGTGATAAAGCTTACAACTCTGTCATGACGAGGGATGAGATGTTTTTAATTTTGACTGTGCTGAAAGCTACCGTGTGTTTAAAACACTTGACTGCTTTCCCCCCTCCGGTTCACACTGGTGTCCCACCAGCAGATAATACACATCATCACCGAAAACAAACCCGTGAAGACACAATGATCTGGTTATTAAAATGTAATCCAGTCAGCTGACAACCGATTCTTCACTGCTTCACAGGAGGTAGAAAACTAAAAAAGAAATTCTTCATTGCTCTGCTAGGGGGCACTATTGTTCAATGCAGTCTTCACAGGCTGCCAACTCTCAACAGGCTTAAGTGAGCAACTTTGATGTGGACTATCAAAGTGGATGTAAATGGCAGCTTAAGCAAAAAGAAAAACTGATATGTCACAAACGGGTTTTTAGATTTGGAGTGTGTCACACTTACAGTGCTGCACCGCACTGTATTCGTCATTTCTCTTGTCTCATCACACACTGCAGATAATGTCTAAAATGTGTTATATATATCTGCTTTGTTAAGAACTGTTAACAACAGTGCTGGCAGTATAGATTTGTGGTTTGTCTCCTTCACAGCACGACATATAGGATACGTTTTTAAACAATAGAATAACATGAAATTTGGGAGGAGGAATGTCAGAGCCTTAAAGGCCACATATCCTGCTTTTAAAACAGGCACTTCGAAGAGGCTCTGCTGCTGGGGGGGGGGGCGATGTAAGGAATCGTGTGAGTTAATACACCCGACAACCAAACATTTCGACTTGTCTACTTGCAACTTCGGCATAACTGAACTTGGACTACAAAATCACTGCGAGAAAAAATGGTGGCTTCACGAAATTGGTAAGCCAGAAGTCCATGACCTTGTTTAGCAGTTCCACAGCAAATACTGTGACGCAGGGCTGGCCGATATGAAACAAAAGTGATATCTCAATAATTTTTAGCTGAATGGCGATATACGATATATATCTCGATATATTTTCTTCCCAAAAAATATAAACAAAAAGGCACTTCAGAGACAAAGCTACATGTCCCAAATGTCACACAGACATTTTTATTAACATTCAGCTGTAGATACATGAGAAATTACTCAAAAATAAACTATTGACATATTTAAATAATAATAACGAACGCGGTATGAAGGCTGTATGTACACAAAACACGGCGACAGCGGAGGATTTCAGGTTTCCAAAACTGTCCGACCTCACTGGAAAATGTCGTTAAATTTATCCCTAATCGCTTTGGGGGGGAGAAGTTGCCAGCGGGGTCTGAAAAGCTGTTAAATCTAGCAACAAAGTCACTAAGTTGGGAACACTGCCATGCGGTCGCTTCCTGCATGATTAATGGGTGAAGCGGGGAAGGGAAGTGGTGCAGAGGGAAACTGGGAGAAGAGAAAGGCGAACTGGTGGAGCTACAAGTATGATTTAGACGCGACCTACACTATATCGATATAAACAATATTGTCTCATCTTATATCATTATATCATTTATAAAAAATTTTTTTTAAAAAATCGATATATTGCCCAGCCCTACTGTGACTTAATAGACAAGAAAATGTAACAGGGAATAGAGAAAACTGAGCAGACTGAAAAATATAACCAAAAAGAATATAAAGATATCTACGCAACACCGGGAGAGAATACATTTAAATTTTCTGCACTCCTAAACACTCAAAGTACACAAAAAAAGTGGATTTTGTACCATTCTTTTTAAAAAATAAAAATCAGTTTGAGTTTTCCACAAGTTCCTCCAAAAGCTCCATAATGAAAGTCTTATTGGGGAAAAGTGAATCTGTCCAGTGAAATGCTAAATACAGAAATGATACATTTGCATAAGCAGTGTAATGCAGTAACTTCAACAGTGCAGGAGCAAATCAATGGTACTAAAATAGTTTGACGGCTTAATTTATCACTGTTTGATCTGATCAAACTGAAAGACTTCTGTGGCTTTTCTCTCCTGTACTTGCTGAGGGAATTTGTCATTGTTGTTGCTGTTTGATTCCTCAGCCAAATGACTGTGGCTGTGGCGAATGGCTGTGGATAATGAATGGATCCTGGCCACCCTCAGCACCACATACTGCACTTGCAGCTGAACACTTTCTCTAATATCTGTGGTCAACGCCACTACCACAAGGACACATAAAGGGAACCTTTACTGCCTCACACCAACGTTACATCTTTGTACTGGTATTGATTTTCATGTTTTAGCTGCTATAAGAGTAATTTCCCAGCTTTGGGATATATCAAGTATTTATTTTCTTAATAAAGATCAGTGACAATTAAAATACATTGATCATCTGAATGAAATGATGGTGCTCCTAATTTTGGTAAACTTTGAGTTTTTACTCATTATGTAAACAAGTTGTTACGAGCAGCTTTTAAGCTGGAATGTTTGTTAATGTTACTCTGCATGAGCTGACATTGTAAATCTGAGCACTGTAAATATTATTTTGATGGCTTTGAACAACTGGATTACACTCAATGTGAATAATTTTATTTCCTCATGGGGACAAAAAAAGTGGTGCAGCATTGTGCCGGTGTGCTCAGTCATTACTGGCCCATGTTGCCAAGGTTTTTAAGCCCATCTGTGACCATCACAGGGTCAGAGCTGCACAAGGAGTTCACACTGGAATATCCTCTCAGTGAAGTGAGTACTTGCATGAATAGAAAATCCCATATTGAGAGACTTTTGGTGACTTCTAATTGCTTCCCTATGAGAAATAATGCTGGTACTTTCAGTATCCAGTGTGTCAGCTCATATGGGAACCCAACTTCAGTCCATTTAGTTCATATATGGGCATTTCAGTGCCTCTCCTGTGACTGCAGCTCATTCATCTGATCTTCACAGTATTGACTGCAGAGGTGAGAGCAGTCTGTTTATATAAAACACTATTAAATGTGTTTCATTGTCATTAAAAAAATTTAATGGAGACAAAGTTTAGATCATGACAGACCTTTTTCAACCCTAACCTGACAATGACAAAGTGTAATGCGCCCTCTGGTGGTGACTGACAAACAGGACCCTTATTGCCACTGAATATAGATGATGGAGACATCACAAAAAAAAAACTGCCTAAAAGTCAATAATTAAAAAATGTTTTTCACTCAGCATGTCATGCAAACACATGACTTATCAGATGAAGAACTGGATATATCCATTTAGGTACTGGGTCTCTACATCTAATAGGCTGCTGCTGTTTTTCTTTTTTTATGTGGCAACTGAAAGAGCAGCCAGAAAGAGGGAGTGTCGTAGAGGAGTTTGTGCATGAGCTGACAGCAAATACGCTCCTTACTGTAAGTGCAATCAAACCTCTGTAATAAATTAAGAATCCTTTATCAAATCACCTGTTAATAGCTGGAGAACCGTGATCAACATGCTTCCATTACCAGCACGCTTGTAAAACTCAAATATTTAAATTGTTACAAAATAAAATTTAGTTGACTAAACACTTTCAGTTATGGCACATTCCCGCAAACTTAGCTAAAAGCTGAGAAAGTGCCCACCTCCTCTGTGTGTTTACCTGCAGCAACACAGAGAGGGCAAACTCACAGATGTAATCAAAAATGATTATAAGATAGTAATTAATAGTAATTAATCCACATCTAACTTGTGAAATATTGACAATTTCTAACATTAGGAAATGCACATATGTGAAATAGCACTGCATGCTGGGTAAATAGTTAGGTAACATAGAAATGTGTTAGCAGCTGGGCTTCATCTGAAAACAGTAAGGACAGATGGAGCATGAAGGTAAGAGCAAAGAGCTGCACCAAAATAACTTGTGGCTGAGATGAGAGCTGTGCCTGCTGTTTGGGAGTTTCGGTGTTTTATTTCTGGCTGTGCCGCTTCTGTGCTGGACTTTCACTGCAGGTGGGGTCAAGCAGCTCCAACACGCCGCAAAAGAGAACGAGGTCAGGCAAAGATACCCTGTTACTCAAGGCTAACAGCTGTTTGTCTTGATGACAATATTATTTGTGCCACAAACTTTAGAAGTCATATCATTTCACAGTTCAGCTCAGGAGTCATATGCTACGTTTAGATGACCAAAAAAAAAAAAGTCATTTCATCGATGCTGAAAGCAGAACAGTAAGAACAGGCACCTTGCTAAGGTCAGACTCCCTGTGCCAAACAATACAATAATAAGTCTTGTTAACACAGCCCAACAGCAGGTTTTTTATTTGGTTAGTTAAGTGGTTTTACTTTATTTCTCACTGTTCTCTTTTTTAATGATGACTTTAAAATGTCTTATATTCTATAAACTCCGTACAGAAAATTTTGCTTTTGTAAACTGTGTTAAAAAAAAAAAAAAAAGCAGGGATACACATTTTTGATTATATTCCCCAGCACTAATAGCTAATATGCACTTTAAATATTTAACACAAGTCCCGTAAACATGGCACTACATATTAGTGTTCTCACTAGGGCTGCAGCTATTGATTATTTTAGTAATCGAGTATTCTATCGATTATTCCATCGATTACTCGAGTAATTGGATAAGCATTACTTTTTTCGTATTAACAGTTCATCTGCATATTTTAACTTCCATACTGCAGTTTTTCCCTGTGTGAAACAATCAGGGTGGATGGAGCAGCTACAAAGTTCTCTTTTCTTCACTCACTGATCAGGTGGTTGATGAAGGACCTCCAGCTGTTTCCCAGTAAGGGTTTAATGGTGCTTACAGGGAAAAAAAGCTTCTTTGGAAGCTTCTTTCCATCTGAGCTCGCCGTCTCCGGCACTGACTCCGCCTCTTTGCACTTATGCAGACAGACTGCACAGCTGACTGCTGTTGTTGTATTATCAGTGTTTATGTTGAAAAATTGTGGCTGCAAGAGTGCAATGTTGTAATGCTTTGTATTCACAAGCATTATCCTAAACACGTTTCTACTGCAGGTCTATATTTAGTCACTGATCAGGGATTAAAGTATAAAAATTATTTTGATGGTACCGGAGGATTGCTAGTGCTAATGGCAGCACTTGACAGCAAGTGTCATATAATATAGGAAAGTCAAACACAGCTAAAATGATGATCTCCTTCATGCTGAAAGTGGCTGCAGACTGCAGCGTGTAGCATACTCTCCGCTCATTGGTCAGTCAATGAAACCCTTAGTTTTTAAACCAATCAATTTCGCAATAATAGTCAAAATAAGTCACTATAACGCTTACATTCTGTATCATCAAACCTGTGACTCTGAAATGCTGCAGTGAAGTCCTACAGGGCATTTGTTCGAATCAAAGTACTTGTTTTTTTCCCCATCTGGCCACAAACTGGTATTGTAGTTTAAAATAAAAGCAAATCCTCCCTACCTGTGTACTTGACCAGTGTACGGCCTGTAGAGATCTCCCAAAGTTTGACCACCGAGTCTTTCCCACTGGACAGGATGTACTTGGAGTTCTTGGAGAAGATGGCGGAGCAGACCTCTGCTCCGTCGTGCGCTTTCTCAAAGGTGGTCACGCAGCGGTTGGAGACACCGTCCCACAGTTTAATGCTGCCGTCCTTGCTGCAGGTGACATAGCTGTTAGCGCTGGGGTTGTAGCTGACGCCGCTGATGGTGTCTGTGTGCTGATCCAGTGGGTTGCAGGACACGAAGCACTGGAAAGTGTTGACGTCATAGAGGCGCAGGGTGGGGTGCTGCGTCCCGACTAACAGGAAGTCACCTGAAGGGTGGAACGAGATTGAACGCAGCATTTCTGCTTCCTGTGGGTAAATTGATCAGGCAAGAGTTGGATTACAAAATTTTTAATACATTAGCTTTGTCATTTTGGACTGTCATCAGAAGCATTTATCTGACCTGTATATATTTGAAGGCTCTTTTTGCAGAGGGCTTCGAGTAGTCAAACAGTTTCAGGGTGTAATCTCTCGAGCCAGATGCCAGAATTTGTTCAGTGGGATGGAAGGCAAGGCAGGTGACTTCATCAACGTGGTCATACAGTGTCCGAATCACAGGATGATTCTCCATGTTTTGCTGTGCGGTCTCATTCATCATCACCTGACATAGGTAGAAATGGAAATAATGTCAGCGCAATGGCTTAAAAACATCCAGCATACCTGTGCTGCCTGACCCGCCTCACCTCGATGGGCATGGCGCTCTTGGCCAGCATGCGTTCAGTATCCAGGATCTTGATGGAGGCATCAGCAGAGCCAGTAGCAATCAGCTGACCATCTCGACTGTATGTGGCAACACGACAAGGGCCCTTATGAGATGTGACGTAGCAGGTCTCATACTCTGACGCCTCTGGAGACATGGTCTGGACGTCTGCGTCAAATTCCAGATCAATGCCAACACCAGGCGCCACTGTATCTGAGCGGCCAATGGCATACTGAACGGCACTATCGTCATTTTCCATCCCTGTAATGGATCGAAGGTTGTACAGTTACACAAGTTAACACAAAAAGGACAGAAAAGCACAAAAACGCAGCTATGGAAAAAACAACTGTTACGCAAAGGGTCATCAGCTGGTAACTAAAAGGCCCAAAGTGTGCCTAGAAAATGTCCCCCACATCATTACACCACCATCAACAGCCTGAACTGCTGTATAAGGCAATGCTTTCATGTCATTTACACCAAATTCTGACCATACCCTCCTAGTGTTGTGGCAGAAATCAAGACTCATCAGACTGTAAACTGTAGCCTCAGTTTCCTACTCAGACCAGCCTGTCCAGCACCAACAATCATGTCACATTCAAAGTCACTTAAATCACATTTCTTCCCCATTCTGATGCTCGGCTCGAACTTCAGCAGGTTGTTCTGACCCTGTTAACACGCCTCAACGCATTGGGTTGCTACCATATGATTGGCTGATGACATATTTACATTAATGAGCAGTTAAATTTAACAGTGATGAGTCAGTGTATACATGTTAATTATTAAATCTACACATAAAAAAATGTGTTATGCCTAGTTAGATTTTGTTGCCATTTGTCAATTGTCTCATTTCTACAAGCAGCACAGGACAGAGGAGGAGGAGGAGGCAGGAGTGTGACAGACAGATGACTTAAAAAAATCCTACTGAGGTGAGATGGACGAGTGCATCCTACACATAAGAAAAACTATCATAAAAACAGCTCGTCTCAAAGCAGATGCCATGAAATAGGTGCATCAAACACTGTCAAGTATCCTCCCACCCCAAGAGGTTGTACTGAACATTAGAAAACGCCTGAGCACTCACCTATCTTTGCCAGCTGCATGAGCTGCTCAGAGGGAGACACAACGCTCTGCGGCTTCACCTCATTGATGAGACTGTTGGCGATGTTGGTGTATCCATCGTAGAGCAGCTGGCTGATGATGAGCTTGTACAGGTGCTGTCGGTCCTTCAGAGTCGGTTTGGGCCGAAACATGTTGGGTCACTGTCACCTGAACCGGGTCGTAAATAGTGACAACTGTGCGAACTGGAACCAGAGATAAAATGTCAGCAACCTCCTTCAGGACTATGCTTGCGGGTGTTAAATTGTTAAATCACAAGATCAGCTAACACCGTTAGCTATAACTATGCTAACACTGTGTCCAGTTATAAGGAATGAATGAAGAATATGTTAGCCACGCAGCTAACAACGTTAGCTTTGTTGCTATGTCGCACAAAGCAAAAAGGCAACAGTGGCTCAACTGTGGATACAACTGAACTAGGAGTGTGCACACTGCTCAAGAAAAGCGGCATGTGCTACTCAACAGCAGAAGATTATAAACGGACTTGTTTTTAACATTGAAACAAATGAAACATCCAACCCTCTGAAAAGTTCCAGATGCGCTTCTAGACCCGAACGTGCCTTACGTTCTACGTATTTTACGCCCAACGTCACGACACTGAAGACGCCATATCTGTTTTTTCCCCTTCCAAACTTTATTTATCAAGCTGTTTACAGAACAAAAACAGCTTATACCATCATCACATATCATTATAGAATAATTCTGCATATAATATTTAATAATATAAACTCCAAAGAAATAGCTGCTCTGGGTAAAGGAAAGGAAATAAATGCGTGAGGGTGCACTGAAAGCGTACATGTCTCAATAGTTTCAAGCGCCTTTTGTCTATCAGAAGCTTTAATTGTCCGAATGTATTGTTTGACCTCATTATGGAAAGCAGTGAAGCATGGTTTACTTCCACAGTATTTGCAACAGTGAATATAATATTTTGACATTAACAATAGAAAGTTTATCAAGTTGCCAGAGTTGTATTTTTGTGTTCAGATGTTAAACAACACATTCTTCCACGAAAAGTGTTTTTCAGTGTTACTGTGAATAAAGTCACACAGTTCCTGCCAAAATACATTAACAAATGGGCAATACCAAAACAGGTGAACAAGTTTCAGGACATATATCACAAAAGCTACATTTAATATCTATATATTTTTTTGTTTTTAATATAGGTTTCAGCTGGATACATTTTATGGATAATTTTCTAAGAGGTTTCTTTATTTGCAATCAGATATCTATTTGAAAGAAGCCAGACCTTTTTCCATGATATTGCATCCACAAAGCTATTCCAGTATGGAATAACATCTGGTCGTGTTATGTTCTTTTGAAACAAGGTTCTTATAGATCTGTAGTTATTTGCATGATGACAAGACAGACAGAATTTCCCTACAGGTGTGTCTCCTGGAGACAGACAGGTGAGGTTGTATGAAGACGCCGCTAGTGAAATCCGTTTCTACCGCCACCCCGCTCAGGGGGTCTGAATGTGGGTCCCATTCTGAAAGAAAATGCAACAGTGAGAGAAATACAAACACTAGGAAAAACAGAATAATAACAATCAACTGATGCAAAGCTGTTTAATTTGATATATCACAATTAGTAACCAATTTAATCAAACTCAGTTCTGTTACTACATTTACTTTTATGAATGCAGAATTTTGCCAAAAACAAAATCAGGTTTATTAAGAAATAATATTTACCTTCTTTCTTAGCATAATTATGGAAACCAAAAACAACATTTTTCCAGCACAAAACCAAATCTTTGAAGAGAAGATCGATGAAAAGTCAGCTGAGGTCTCCCCAAAATTGTTTGGTCTGCGAACAAAACAGATGAACGACTGTTTCCGGGTGGGAGTTACAAAAAGAACAATTTGTATTAATGCCAATTTTGAACTTTTGCATATAATGGTTGCTGGGGTAACATTTGTGTATAATTGTATATGACACCTACCTAAGTTTGTTTGTAATTAAAAATTTATGTGGAAGCATCCAAACGTTTTTCCAATCAACGACTCCAGTGTGCAGTAATATAAGGGATGGTGTATTTTTGGAACAAAGCACATATTTCTTTATTCTTATTCTTTCAGGGATGCGATGAGAAGCTGACTTTCCCTTCTGGGCATTAATGAGAACAGAGAATTCCTCAGGAGTCACATGAAAGTTATGTCTGGATAAATATTCTGTATAAGAGCAATGATCCATCCTCATTAAATAACTGACACACCATCCAGATCTCATTCTGAAACCGGGATTCACAGAAAAGCAATTTGTTTTGGGAAATAATGTCTCTGTTATTCCACAGGCTGAGCTGGTGCCTAGCCTCGATAAATGGGGAGTAATCTGTAGCAAAGAGAGGAATGAAAGTCAGTAGAAGCAAGACAGAATGCATGTGTGTGAATGGGAGGGAGAGAGGTGTAAATGTGAACATGCAAGGAGTGGAGATGGTGAAGGTGAATGAGTTTGCATACCTGGGGTCAATCAACCAAAGCCACAGACAGTTTTCAAGAGCGGTGAAGAAGAGAGTGCAGGCAGGGTGGAGTGGGTGGAGACAAGTGTCGGGGGTGATTTGTGATAGAAGGAGAGCAGCAAGGGTGAAAGGGCAGGTTTACAAGATGGTAGTGAGATCCTTCTATGATGTATGGTTTGGAGATGGGGGGGGGGCACTGACAAAAAGACGGGAGGCCGAGCTAAAAATGCCAAGATTTTCATTAGGAGTGACCGGATTAGAAATGAGTCCATCAGAGGGACAGCTCAGGCTGAGCAGTTTGGAGACAAAGTTAGAGAGGCACGGCTGAGATGATCCGGACGTGTGCAGAGGGTTAGTGTGTACACTGGACAAAGTATGAAGATGGAGCAGCCAGGCAGGCGGAAAAGAGGAAGACCTCAGAGCAGGTTCATGGATGTAGTGAAGGAGGACATGCAGAGTGCTGCTATGACAGACTGAACACAGTCTGAAGGGCACAGAAGTGGCACAGTAAACAGTGTTTTAATATTTAGTCGATCTAGTTTATAACCAAATTGCAGTAGCGTTCACATTTATCATGGGCGTAGTGAAGGGTGGCATTTGCTGTAACACTCCAAAATATTTCAAAAAGAACAAAGCAAAATTTTAAATGGCAGTAGAGCAGATGGTTGTCTGCAAGGCACCTTACTGCATGTGATATGCAAGAGTTCCTGTATCTGTCCTTGTGGCAGATTAATCAGTCTGTGAAAGAAAGCACTCTGCTGCCTCAGAGGGCCCACTTACTTACAGGGTGCTGTTTGTAATTTATAACAAAGTAAAAGTAATTGCAATATTGCTTTACTGTAGTATTCACATACTTCTAAAGAACGCTTAAAACCCAAGGTACCTGAATGCAACAGGTCTTTGTGGCGTGTGACATATTTGCCATGTACATTTGTATAGCAGCATTTATTGTTTTGTCCACCTGTGCACACAGAGTTATAGTCAGTAATTATTTCGCTTCTGAATGTGAAAGTGTGAGATGGCGATCGACTTCTAATGGAAGTTCATCACATGTCCATTCCTATCCTGGGACAGGATGTTGATGTGATGGGAAATACTTGAGTACCCACTCAGGCAACAGGCTGGAACACCAACACAGATGCTTTATACAAGACGAGGATGAGCAGGCTTAATTTTTTAAGAAAGGTGCTATCTTCCAACAAAACTAGGACGACTGTCTATCACTCATTTGTGTCGAGCGCGGTGTACTTTGTCTGCTGAAAAATAAATAAAATATTTTGTATCATATCGTAAATGATGCCATAACAACCCTAAGTGTTGCCACACGTTCAGGGACCTCTTTGTGGTTTCCACGTTCTTCTGCCTGTCTTTGTTGTGTGCTGTTGTGTTGTACTGTATGTATTTGTGTCATTTTTGTGTGATGATGTATGTAGGGGGTTCCAGTAACGTCAGGTATTGTAAAAGAAAAAAATTTCCACAATGATCGTTTCTACCTCTTGATTAAGTATCAGTTTGTTCATCAACTGACATAATGACTACATGTTAAGACAGTCTATGAAGCAGTTTAATATAGGAACAAGCTATAATAGGAATAGGAATAAGCTACAAAGGTTTTATAGGCTTAATGATTCTGGCAATACAAAGAATACTGTAATGATATTATGTGTTTCATTAACCCAACTCTAACACTTTTAATGCAAATACGCTATGCATTCAAGTCTTTTCTGTCAGCTATGATCCAGCAGAGGGCGCCAAAGAGCAGTATTTCAGACACAAAGAGACAGCGAAGCCTCTGCTTCACGTTTTGATTCCACTAACGTTGGTTTGCAGTTTTCACACCAGTGGGAGTGTCACTGTTTGGCAGCTGATTATGGACAAGAGTGGGGCATGAGGCTGCTGTTCTTTAGCTACTGAGAAGGTGAACATGTGAGTGGATATAGGCCTGCAGCAAATCCCACCTACACACATGCACACACACTAACGCTCAGTTGCCACTTCCTGTAATTTGGTTCGTCGACACCAGTGCTGGCCAAAAACAACAAACTAAAAAAACAACACAGTGTAATACATACAGATGGATGATGGCAGAAGCCTGTTCTGAATATCTGGCTATGGCTGCCTCCACAGTGCTTGCAAAGTAGGTACATTTTAAAAAAGGCTCTGATTTTTTTCCTGTAATTTCTTACAGTGTTCCAGTGGTGGATGCTCATATTTATCAGGGCAGGAGTTAATGAAACAATGAGATCAGTGCAAGATCTGTCAGTTTTTTTATTCTGCATGTTGTCAGCGAGAGGGGATATCCCTGATATGGTCACCTCAGGTGCATAGTTCATGCTGTGCGCACAAAAGCCCCACCCACCTGCTGTTCAAACCTTCTGTTTACAAGGGGCAACCAATCAGAATTCAGCTGGTTTGAAGGGGTAGTGCTAAAACAGCTTATTTTAGACATTAACTGAAATAGGCTCTGGAACTCCTGCGACCCTGAAAAGGATAAGCAGAAGAAAATGGATGGATGGATGGAAATAAGGATTAACTTGCACTAAGAAAGAGGCAAAGCTATTCTAGTAGAGTCCAAGACTGAGTGTCATAAGTCTCTTTTAAGAGGGAACTGTTTAATGTCCATTTAATGTTTTGTTTTGTGATATTGTTAGGTTTGTTGTTTCAAGAAGTATTTGGGACTACTGTGATCATAACAACATCAGTGGTGTGGCTCAGCATGTGTCAGACAGTCCTAAGAGCAGCTGTGTGCACCTGAATAAAAGTCTAAATAACTGCAACAAAACAACCAAGTCACTTAAACTGTGTTGTGCGTCGGCAGCTGGGAGGCCAGCAGGAGCAGAAAGAACACATGTTGTTTGTCTCTTGTCACTGCTGACCATCAGCTGTAAAACTTGACTCAACCCTGTATCCTAGTAACCTGAGCAACACAGCCAAAATAACCATTTATCAACAACATCAGACCTCTGCTGACTGCTTTTCACCAGACTCCTGCACACATCCACACACTGATTTTGTTTCATCTGACTCGGGCTTTAAAAACACGCACACATGCCTAAAACTGTGCTTCCGGCCTAGAGGGCTGTGTGCAGGCTGTAGAAAACATGCGTGGTAGGAGGTGTCTTGTTGCCATGTCAACACAAAGCATGCTCTCAGCAGACCGGCCTACAGTTGCCTTGGAGACCGGCTAGAGTCTGTGGTGGTGGAATGGTAGAAAAACACTTTGTTTTCTAACAGCAGATGTTATCTGAGAATTGCACGGCTGATCCCACATGATGACATCATGTTCAGAAAAACAGGTTTAAAAAAAATTGACAGCAACAGCCATGCATATATCATTTTTTAAGTTTTTTTTATTAAAGGGGACCTATTCCACCAATTTCCAACTCCATGTTTTTATTCTTGGACTCTACTAGAGTAACTTTGCATGACTCACATTCTAAAAAAACCCATATGTTTCTCATGTTGGGCCTTACGGTAGTTTATTTTATTGCTAAAACAAGCCATTTCAGTTTCCTTGTCTCTTTCTTTAAGCCAACTTTGTTCTTATTGCCTGCCTCTTGCAAACAGAAGGTTTGAGTTGCTGGTGGGTGGAGCCCAAATTGACTATATTATGTATATTTTTAACATGACTCAGAGTCAGAAGCAGAAGAGACTGAAACTAAGTGTCTCAAAGTGAGACAAAAGTTCACTATGTTTGGTATCACCATCTATCACTGTAACACTAGATATATAAAAATAGAACGAAAATACAAAAAATCATAATAATTCCCCCTAAATATATATTAAAACACAACAGGAGAAACTAAATATAGGTGTAGTTAATAATTTTGTGTTAACAATGGATCAAATTGCTTGTGTGTAGGATTGTAACAAATCCATAAAGTACCCAAGGCAACCTGTGATTAAATACTGACTGCAGTGACTTACAGCTTACAAATACAAAACAACATCAGTGTGTATTTCTCACATTTTTGACACTGAACTGCTTTAACTAAACCCAACCAACCACTCACACCTATGAAGCCAAAATTAAACTCAGTTCTATTTATATAGCACCAAATCACAACAACCAGTCACCTCAAAGTGCTTTGTATTGTAGGTAAAGACCCTACAATAATACAGAGAAAACCCAACAGTCAAAATGACCCCCTATGAGCAAGCATTTGGCGACAGGGGGAAGGAAAAGCTCCCTTTTAACAGGAAGAAACCTCCGGCAGAACCAGGCTCAGGGAGAGGCAATCATCTGCCACAATCAGTTGGCTGAGGGGAGAGAGACAGGACAAAAGACATGCTGTGGAAGAGAGACAGAGATTAATAATAATGATTAAATACAGAGTGAAGTATAAATAGAGTAAATAGGGTGAATGAGAAGAAACAGTGCATTATGGGAACCCCCCAGCAGCCTAGGCCTATAGCAGCATAACTAAGGGATGGTTCAGGGTCACCTGATCCAGCCCTAACTCTAAGCTTTATCATAAAGGAACGTTTTAAGCCTAATTTTGAAAATAGAGAGGGTGTCTGTTTCCCGAATCCAAGCTGGGAGCTGGTTCCACAGATGAGGGGCCTGAAAGCTGAAGGCTCTGCCTCCCATTCTACTCTTAAGTGTCCTGGGAATCACAAGTAAGCCAGCAGTCTGAGAACAAAGTGCTCTATTGGGGTGATATGGTACTATAATGTCATTGAGATAAGACGGGGCCTGATTATTCAAGACCTTGTATGTTAGGAGAATGATTTTAAATTCTACTCTAGATTTAACAGGGAGCCAATGAAGAAAAGCCAATATGGGAGAAATATGCTCTCTTTCTAGTCCCTGTCAGTACTCTAGCTGCAGCATTTTGAATCAGTTGAAGGCTTTTAGGGGAGCTTTTAGGACAGCCTGATAATAATGAATTACAATAGTCCAGTCTAGAAGTAATAAATGCATAATTAGCTTTTCAGCATTACTCTGAGAAAGGATGTATCTAATTTTAGAAATATTGCACAAATCCAAAACAGCGTTCCCATATATTTGTGTAATATGTGCATTGAAGGACATATCCTGGTCAAAAATGACTCCAAGATTTCTCACAGTGTTACTGGAGGCCAAAGTAATGCCATCTAGAGTAAGTATCTGGTTTGACACCATGTTTCTACAATTTGGGGGGCCGAACACAAGAACTTTAGTTTTATCTGAATTTAGAAGCAGGAAATTAGAGGTCATCCAGGCCTTTATGTCTTTAAGACATTCCTGCAGTTTAACAAGCTTCATGGATAGATAAAGCTGAGTATCATCTGCATAGCAATGAAAATTTATGCAACGCTTTCCAATAATACTGCCTAAGGGAAGCATGTATAATGTAAATAAAATTGGTCCTAGCACAGAACCCTGTGGAACTCCATAATTAACCTTCATGTGTGAAGAAGACTCCCCATTTATATTAACAAATTGGAGTCTATTAGATAAATATAGTTCCCAAAAGAGAATGATAAAAATAGAATGATTCAGTTTTTAAGGACTGACTCATCCCATCATAACAGCCTCAGCTAGCTCATAAAAACAATGTAGAACCATTTATCTATCTTTGATCAGTCACATCCTATTATTAGTGGGACGTGAACTGAGGTGTGAAAGGCTGTGCTTTCAGCATTCACAATAAAAAAAAAAGTGTGATCATATTTGCTGATTTGGATGTTAAAAATACTGCAAATTCCTTTGAATGATTTTTTTTGTATGTGTGTTCTGACATTTAGTTTGCTTTTACCTGTGACTGCAAATTTCTATTAATCTATTTTGTTTTCCCATGCTTTTTTGTAGCTTACCCAGTGTGTACAGCACTGATTGGTGGCAACCAAATCAGAACTAGTAAGTACTGACATGTGCAGTGTAAACACAACACTTTTTTAAAACACAATTTAAATACCTAAATAAATCCCTCCACTAAAAAAATATATACAAATCACTCATTGTTAGCTAACAGCTAGCACTTACACTGCTGGTATAGTTCCTGCATCCATGAGGGTCTGATTGGGTCCAAATGAATACTGGGCCAAAGTGTCTGCAGCTGTCTGTGTTTGCGCTGCGTAAAGCCATATCAGCTCTGTTAGGGAATTTGGGAATGCTGACATACACATGCCATCATTATGTTTACACCTTGCTGGACTGCCCCTTTAAAATGTAATACAGCACAATCACCTCCATCACTGGCTCTGTACCTATGCTAACAACATTTTCTTATTTATCCTGAAACAGACTGTACAATATGAGGTCACCTGCAATTTATTTTGTCACCAACACTGAAATTAGTCATTTCCAAAACAGAAACAAAGAAATACATACATTAATAAAAATTTTAAAAATGTAGAAAAAACAATATATATCCCAAATAAAAGTCAAAAGAAAATAAGGAAATTTAGATCTAAAATCAAATCATTATTTGTAACATCCATTACCATTTATTTATTCATGCATGCCTTCATTTATACTTTTGGTATTTTTAGTCTTCCATACATTATGTGGCTCTGTGGACTGAAGGTGGGTGTGTAGACATAGGAAAACAGCTATGATCTAATCTATTACTTGGCGTGTATGAGTCTATAACTCTGGTGCCAGATTTCACCAGCAGTTATTTCTTTATGGAGAATGGGAGCGTTTTCACTTGTTTTCCATGGCATTATCTGAGAAAAACTCACCATATCCTTTGTTTACCATTTTTTTCTGGTACAAGCAAAGGAGAGCTACTGCCAAAAATAACTCATATGTCCTCACTATTTTCTCTCTGAAACAGATGAATACAGTCAACATTCTGTTTCCTAATCTGCAATTTCTCTCACCAAACCGGTAACAATATGAGCAGCAAAGCAATGTGAGTCCAAATGAGATAAATGAGCGATGCCGTATAAGCATGTGCAGCGTGAACTGATGTACTCCTGCACAGTGATGCATGCTGTTTCACGGGGGCTGTTGTTGGAGGTGGGAAATTCACTCCAGCCTCTCACAACTCATCCATTTGTTCTATGCTTGAGAGAGTGAGAGCAGCACACGTGCAGCCAAGCAGTCACATCAACATTAGCTTTGCTGCGCCCTTGTGTATGTGGGTGTATGAAATACAGTGTGTGGGAGGAAGTAGGTGGGGAAGCGAGCATATAAGTGAGCCAGAAGTCAGGTACTGCCTCAAACTGTAAAGTCAGTCATTCAACTGCTGAAGGTAAGCTCGCCTTTGTCACTGCACTTCCTCTGTCCTAGCCAGATGCTTTCACTTTTCTCTGTCCAACAAACTGTATCAGCCTCACATCCTTCCATCTGTGCTTAGGGCCTCACCGCTCATTCACTCCCGCTGATCTCTCTGTATAATCTATGTTTTCAACTTGTCCTCCGGAAGTCTTTGTTTGACAGTCACACACCCACCCACCCAGCCAGCCAGCCAGCCAGCCAGCCCTTCTCCTTCCCTCACTCCCCTCCTCTCTGCCTCACCACTTTCAGAGTGCATCTTCTCTCTCATTTGCATTTCTTCCGCTTCCTCGTGACAAGAAACAGTTCATGTCAAAGAGCTGTGAGAGAAGATCAGATTGGAGAAGGGCTAGATGGCAGAGCAGCATGAAATGAGCAGGTACACAGAGGATGGGCCAGTTCACTATGAAATGTTGTTTAGGATGGATAATTATCGCTGATTGGAGTGTAAAGCGAGAAGGTAAGTGACTTCTGCTTTATTGTCTTCTGCAGTTTATGCTCTCAACTGTTGCACTGGAGTTTTGGCCTAGTTAAACATACCAAGTTCTGGTTCCTTGCAGTGTTATTCTTACCTAAACACTTGTGATGGCTGACAACACTGTCATATTTCCTCTTTTCAAACTTTCATTTTATGAAGTCACAACCATAGCTGGGAAATGTAATTTCCACTTTTCACAGAAACATTTAAAAAGTCTTCCTTATATTTCCACATTGAGTCATTTTTTGTGATGTTTGTTCTTACTGCAAGCACAGGGTGGTATTTCAGCACAGTGTGACTTGTTTTTAAACCAAGCTCACACATCTTTAACCTCTTAACAGCCATCAGGTCAGTGGCTACCTGTCTAAGGTTAGGGTTGGATTTTTTTTCACCGCATCATGATAAATATAGAAATATCCAAAATTTAGTAGTTGTTAGCTTTCAGATTGAGACTCATACATTCACTTTGACACTAAAGTTTCTCTCTTGCAAGCTTTTGCACTTGGGTGTTCCAAATATGAGAAAATTATATAACAAGAGGTGGATGTTAACTAAACCCTGACCTTTACCCCTGACCTCGACAGGTTGCTCTTGACCTGGTGGATGTTAAGAGGTTAAACTGACTAAATGTGCTCCCTTCACTTCTATTTCTACATGAAGTTGCAGCATGTGCAACATATGACATATTTGCATAAGTGCAAGGAAGTGAAAGCACATTAAAGCATAAGGGTAGAGCTACATAAATAATGCTGTAAAAGTAAAATACACTCACAAGGTGCTCTTCGTTCACTCAGCCAAATGTGAATACAGACCAACTTTCCTCAGTTCATAGCACCAGAAAAAGTCTCTGACGTGGGCGTGCTCAGGCTGTACAACCAACAGAAGAGCGTGCCGAGTGCCAGCTCTACTTCTGTGGGTGAATTATGCAAAATCACCATTACAGCAACAGGAAATGAAACTTTTTCACCCTAATGTGCGGCTCCTCTTTGATTTGATTACTGCACAATTATGACAGTCTGTTAGGACAGAAAGCCGTCACATGCTGCTCTGAACATCAAGTGTATGCCTCATAATTGGACCAGACTGGTGACAGAGGTAACAGCTAATGCCAGCAGACAGATTTGATTTGGGGAGATAAAAGCCCAAAAGACCCCCCACCCCCAACACACACACACACACACACACACACACACACACACACACACACACACACACACACACACACACACACACACACACACACTCTTAACCTGCCACTGAAATTAAAAAGCAGAAACTGAGATGCTTTTGCTTTCCTCTGTGGATATTATTGCTCATTACCACAGTGATATTACTCAGATGTAGATGTGTTTTCTTTTCTTTTTTACATTGCAAAGCACATCTCCCTGCATTTTTATCATCAGGCAAAATCCAGACTGGATTAGTTGCTTTATTAGCCATCTGTCCTGTAGGATACTGCATATCTATCATCAGTGCTGTGCTCATTTTTGATGATTTCTCACCAGTTAAAGAACAAAACAGACCCCGGGAATAATCACATTTTCTTCTTTAAGAAAGATGTGGGAAAATTCCCGCTTCAGTAGACAGGCTGCCCCCTTTTAATCTAATGCAAAGCAGAGGTCTAATGCAAACTGTTCTTATCTTACAGGTAATTAGAGACCTGCCACTGGTACATCACGACAGCAGCAGTGTTACCATGGAGACTGGCAAGCCAGGATTGGCGAGTGCTCCGGTGCACATCAGCTCCGTCGCAGCACAGGCGGAGAAAAGGATGGACATCCAGGCTCCTCTGACGGCTGTTTACATCCACACGGTGCCTGCTCTGCCAGCACAGCATTACCCTCAGCAGCCTGCGGCTGCCCCGGAACCAGGCACACTCCATCTGGCCATGCCGCCGCTCTACTCCAAGGAGACACTTCCCTTCCTCACACTCCATATTGCTGGTGGGTTGCAGTCTCAGCCAGGATTGAGTCTGGCAGCTGCTGCTCCTGCAGCCAGACCCAAGTCTGCAGGAAAGCACGTGTGTCCTCACTGCGGACGGGACTGCATGAAGCCCAGTGTGCTGGAGAAGCATCTGCGCTGCCACACCGGGGAGCGGCCTTACCCCTGCACCACTTGTGGAGTTTCATTTAAGACTCAGAGCAACCTCTACAAACACAGACGTACCCAGGCGCATGCCCGTCTTTCGTCAGAATCAGAGCAGAGCAGCCTAGACAGCATGTCCAGCTCAAGAGAGACTTGCACTTCCAGTTTGTCTCTGGAGGAGTGCAGTGAAGAGTCGGGCAGCATGGAAAAGGACTCCTCACTAGCTGCTGCTGAAAGCACCAGTCCAGCCCGTACTACAAAGGTTTGCTCTGTAAAGACGCAAAGTTCTCAGAATGAAAAGAACGAGCCTACCTTCGCAGGTAAAATCTCAGAACCAAATAAAAGCGAAACTGTAATAAAGGAAAGTGAAAACCTTCCCTTGACTGTTAGTAGACATCTTCCCCTTCAGAGACAAGAAGCCACGCTGTTTTCCAAACAGTGGGAAAGATCAGTGTCAAGAGGGAAATCACAGAATCATGAGAGCACAGACTCTGGCTTCAGCGAGACTAGTGACCACTATCCAAGTCAAGTTTTACTTGATCACAGTATGGATTCTTCTGCCGAATCTACCAAGGAGCATCCCGAAGAACACACCAGCAGACGCACACCTATAGAATCAGATCATTGCAGACTGGAGCCCAAAGACTCTGCCAGAGAGCAGGAGCAGAAGACCCTGGAGGAGCGGATATCTAAGCTGATATCAGATAATACAGCTGTTGTGGAGGACAAACAGCTGGAGAACGTAAGGCCACGGAAGACAATCCTGTCAAAGCAGGGAAGTATTGACCTTCCCATGCCATACACATACAAGGATTCATTTCACTTTGACATGAGAATAGGTCCGACTCAGAATTTTTTTTCACAAAGGAACAAGAAGCCAGGCTTATACAGTTCTGTGCCCACTAAGCACTCTTTCACCATGGAGCATGCCACCTTGACCCGCAGCAATTCCCTCCCCTTCAGTGTCACCCTCCTGCAGCCCGAGAGGAGCAGCCCGACCTCCTCCAATCAGAGAGATTATGTAACACAAGTCCGGAGGGGAAGTTCTGGCCAGATCAACCCAACAGGTTCCACGATCAAGCCTGTGAACCAGCAATCATCCACCCACCGCCCACTGGTCCGGCAGACAGCCGTAGACTGCAACCACGCAACAGACGGTCTCACCAGGAATTCATCTGTGGAGGAGGCGTGCACCGGCAGCCTCAGTTGTGACGGGGATGGTGGTGACATTTGTGGAGAACCAAGCAACAGAAAGTTCCGGAGGAAGAAGAGCACAGAAGTTCGCCTACAACAAGTGGTACATGTATGGGGGTGGAACATTTAAAAAGCTATACAATGCTGAGAAAAGCAGTGATAACAGTGTTATCAAAGGCAGGAAATGTTCAGCAAACCCTGAGCATGAGGTTGTTCAGGCTCTGCAGAAAAGGGCACCACTGGCAGTAACACAGAACAGTTTCAACAATAAACCTCACAAGCAACAGTACTACAGCTGGCCCTCCTGCCAATCTGTCCCTTGTCTCTGCTATGGATTTTAATCCACAAACTAACCTGCTTAATTCATCATGCATCCCTCTCAAAGCTCCGCTCCGGAGGAATCTGTCTTTGTCAGTACTGCCATTACCTTCTATTGGATCCCCGGTTGGTCCCAAAACAGACTGTGTGAACAGATCAGAAGCTGGGAGATTGATGAATGAAGAAAAACATACTGTTTCCACATCACAGCTGTGTGAAGCCCATATTCCTTCAGACAGGAAAAAGCTGAGAACTGATGACAAAATAATTTGCCCTCTGCAGATGAGAGACTGACCCAAACACAGTGATTACTCATCCCGCTCCCTCTGTCACTCAGCAAGATGCAAATCTCACTTACATCAATCTTCACAACAATTCACAACATACTCAGCTCAAAGGGGCTCTCTTCCAACCAGGCTTAATCAATGCAAACGCAAGCTCAGTTAGCACCTCAGCGGCCGCTTCCATCCCCTCTGTTGCCAAGAGCAGCTTCCTGCCCAAATACCAGCTCAAGTTACCGAACGTTGCTGAACCTGATTTAAATTTTTCACCACAAGTTGTGGATAAACCACCGGGAACTGAAGCTCACACTTTCACCTCTGCTCGGTCATCTCCTCACATTGAGCAAAGTGGCGTGACCTCGGTCACAACAAGTGCAAAGAATTGCAAGGACCTCATGGCTTCACAGCTGATGCTAACTTCTGATATGAAGAAGACAAATGCTTTCAACTCCACACGGGACCAGCTTGTCTCAACAAATTGTCAGGCTGCAACAACACGAAATTTGCCGTGTAGTATAGCTGTAGTGCACAAACAATTTGCAGCAACCACAATAACCACAAGCTGCCTACAAGAATATCGGGCAGGATTATGCAGCACTTTGATGCAGCCTTCGAAATGTGCGGCCTCTGCACAGCAATCCAGACCTGCTGCACCTGCCATTGCTGCACTTGCCGTAACCACAACGAGCAATCAGACATCTGCCGCTGCTGTTAAAGCTGTCTCATATGATCAATCCTACCTTTGCCCTAACCCTCCTCTCTCACACGCAACTCTCAGCACAATCAAATGTGCTGAATCCTGTTAGCATGGCGCACGTTAGCACAAACACCCCAGTAGTACCTTGTCACATTGTACCATTTGATCAGATGCAGCCGGCTGCTCAGAACGTGTTTCATGTACACACAGCAGATCTCCAGATCTGCCTTCAGATCATATCTGATGAGCAGTTGGCCCTCATTGAACCTCAGATAGAGCGGCAATCAGGTCCCACCCTCTCCCAGAGACAGGACACGGAGGCTGTGACCTTAGAAGGTGTCCAAAACAAAACTCAAGGCTTTAATGCTGTTGACTGCAGCAATGAGGCAAAAGATATTAAACAACCCCTACAACAAAAGGACAATAATGAGTCCTGTCCTGCACTTACCTCAGAGAGAATAATGACCTCTGCACCCGCACAATTTGGGAAAGCAGAGCCAAGTTCCCACGTGGCTCAAAGTAATTTCACTCAGGCTGCAGCATCAAGAGCTGAATCTATCCCTCCTGAAACTCCAGGCCTGCTGCTACACCCACACAAAAACAGTCATGTAAACATAGTCACAGAAAGTCAGAGCACTGCGGGTGATGTTATGTCAACTGCTGCTCCACTCGGAGGTGTAAAGTCAGGAAGAAGACAAACTTCAGAGGAGGAGACAGGCTCTCTCTGAACAGCTGTGGTGAGGAGCAGCTTTCGCTGGATAGGAAGGTCAGCCGAGGTGGAATGAACTTGCAAACTCTCTCTGGCCAACACAAGCTCAGCAGGAGCTCTCCCTCTTCCAGCACAGTAAATCAGAATAACTTGAGAAGTGAACTTCTGTGCAAGGAAGGCCAAAACAAACTTAATAATCAAGGAGCCTCATGCAACGTATGCACAATGAAAAATAAAGACGAAGCCTTTAGCAGGTTAGAAAGTGCAGAGTACCGCAGTCATTCTCCCACTCCTGCGTGCTCCGATAGACTCTCTGGGTCCGTCTCTTCATTTTCTATCAGTGAAAGCAAAGCTATAGGAGAGCCAAAGCCACAAGCATCTATCTACTGCAGTAATGGAGTGGAACCCACAATCTCTGAGACTTTGAATCCGTCCAAAGATGCAAACATGGGATGTGACACTGTTGGATCTTTAAGTGATTCCAACCTTTTATTGGAAATCATCCCACATGGATCGCAGGACGTAATCAGCTCAGTCCACTCAGAAAAAAGACTGGCTCAGTTTGCTTCAGTGTCCTCAAACATCCAGGTGGAAAGATACAAAGACACCCCACCAGTGTGTCCAAGTATCCAGATCCCAACAGCAGGTATATCTCATTGTTTAAATGTATTCCCTGTTATTGCACCTTACAGTGCAGTTTAAAAATTTTGCACTAATTTGCCTCAGGACTGCAGTGTGGTGGATACACAACATGGAATGATAGAGGAGTAAAAGTTTGCATAATATGCACCGCTCTCCCCAAAGCTCCACCTGTAATAAATCAATGCAACAACTTTTACCGATGCAAGCTGGAGAGCAATTTTCAGTCAATATTGCATTCAAATACTGATTATCTTGGCATAATGGGCAATATGGACGTATACTTCTCAGTAAATAACAACCATCTGGTATTAAGCTACAGTACAAATAGTATTTTATATTTGATGGTCAGTTATGGCCATCAAATATAAAATACTAGATTCTATCAAATATGTTTGTTTATTCCTCACTGTGTTCTGTTTAGGTGGACTTATTCTTAAACTGACTCATTAGTTTTAAAGGAGGTGGAATTGAGATGGAACATTGGGTGTAATTAATTCATTACCAGGTCATTGCCAGGTAATTATAGGATTATTTCCTAATCTTTTTTTTTTTTTTTAAAACTGTTTAGTAGAAAAGTGACAGGATTCACACACAGTGGATGGACGGATGATTGGATGGATAGATGGGTGGATGGGTGGATGGATGGATATGTTTCCTTCCAATGCAATTAAAAAAAATGATATGGCTATAAGAAATCTTCATGTATTGTCTAACTGAACAAGTCATCACTTAAACCTTATAATCACTGCTCTATTTTAAAATATAGAAATTCCAAACAATCCAGCAGTATTACTGTAGGTACTTATTTCTTTGAACACAAGGTGGCACTAAAGTATCACAAGTTTGCAAAATGGAGCCGTCAGTCTGTGCGGAATTACAAAAACCTCCAACTGACTGGGAGTCAAATGCTCAGGAGGCCGCAGATTTGAATCTTAGGGGAAACAATCCAATGCTGTTTTGCCTCTGCGGCAGAACACAGATAGCGCTTCAGTTTTGATCATCTTTGTGATTATCACTGTGATATGTGAGCTGCTCCCAGGCTTTCACACAGAGCTATCGTGTGCCCTGCAGTGTTTGAAAGTGTCATTTGATCCCCATCACAGCATGGATCGCATTTTCCTGCTTTTTAAGTTGAAGGAGCGGGGATGGGGGGGTTCAACAGTAACAGGGTTAAAAGGTCACCTCAGGCAGCACAGGATAAAACAGAATGCCTGCCACTCACCGGCCTACAGCTACTGCCTCTTGGCTTAAGTGTTTGGATTTTTTTGTGTTTTTTTTTTTTACCTGTCTTGCAAGGTGACCTGTCACTGACACAGAAGTTCAGCCCCGTGGCAGCTGTCTGGATCTGATTACTGCCAATATGAGTTTTCTGCAGTTTGTAAAATATCATGCCAGACAATAGTGGCATTATTGCATTGATGGAGAACTTTAAGAGAAGTGGCCGGAGGAAGGAGAGTGTTTGCTGTGATCAATGAGAGCTTTCTTAGAGCAGAATGCAGAGTTTGCAAGACCAAAGAAATTCTGACAATTGTTGTTACATCGTCACATGCATATTAGAGCCGAGCACATTTGTCTGTGTGTGGCAGAGGAATGGGTACTTCCACTGGAAAAAGATCTTTTTATTGCCCCGTCATTTCTTTTTTATTGCTTTCAATAAGCAGCTTCGTGGTTTTTCTCGCATTGTAAAATCTTAGGTGCCTTTATGAACCAGCTGTCACTTTCTACAGCCCTTCCTCATCTTATCTACCTCTTGATATCTTGATTTCTACTAGGTCACTTGCACCTATCTAGAGTTAGGGGTAGAGTTTCAGTCAGGTTAATGTCCACCTGATTTTATAGAATTCATTTCAATTCGTAACACCCAAACGGAAAAGTCTTTAATAGAAAAATCAATCTATGAGACTTAACATGTGGCCAGAACAAAACCTCCTAATAAGGTTGCTGGTGACCTGTTTTGCAGTGTATTTTCTGTGTACGTGAGTGAGGGCACAAAACCAACAGCCATTGTTCCATGAAATACTGCATTCAAAGATTATCCTATTGTTTACTCCCTCACAACTGCAGAAAAAGAGTTGCAGTTACATACTGACTCAGCTGAAGCCTCATGTGTGCTCCAGAATACATTTATAAATACCTTCCAGAAACAAGAAGAAAGAGTGGAAGCTTCTTTTAACAGCCAGTATGAATAATGTGAAGAATTGCAGTGAACAAAATTTGCTTCAGTGCTTCATGTGTGGCTGACTGCTGCTTGAAAAAATGCAAACCTTTGAGAATGGCTGATAAACACTGAAACTGTGGATTCAGCACCCTAAAGAAAGCAACTGCTTTTTCATTTGTTTTTCTTCCTCGAGGGCTTATGGAGGGAGCCTCCCTGGTGGGGTGTGCGGCCCAGAAGGAGCTGCAGATACAGGAACATGCAGGGACTCCTGGGGAGCCAGACAGCACAGATTGGAGGCAAAAGGAGAGCCAAGGGGCTGAAGAGAAAAACCACCAGTGCTTGGGAGAGCAGGGTGATGGTGGGGTGATGGGAGAGGAAGAGAACAGAGGAATCAAAGCAGACAGCGTGCCGGGACTGTGGGGCAAGGCCGAGTCAGACTGCAGATCCACAGTTTTATCAAAGCCAGAGGTGAGAGTGAGTGAATCTATTCAGGATGTTTGTTTACTATACAGTTCTTTTTTCTTGTGGTCTTACTGTTTACAACACACATGCTGATTTGCAAGAACAATTGCAAGAAAAGTACAAGAAAAACAAGGCCCTAGAGCCTCTTAACCTTTTAACATCCAACACTGGTGACCCAGGGTTAGGGTGTCATTAATATCCATCCCTTTATATAAAATTTACAGTTACCAGTTACCAAAAAGCTTTTAATGGAAACACTTTAATCCCAAAATGCATGGAAGGTTACTGAAATGCAACAGTATTTCTAAAAATGTGCCTATTTAGCACGAGGGTAAAACAAAACTCAACCCTAAGCCAAACCTGATGCATTGTTGGGAACTGGATGTTAGACGTTAGCATATAAAAGACTCATATCTTCAAAGGAACTGAAAAAAAGCAAAACTCAAACTCAGGATAACTCAGATGCTTTGATTTCTAAAGTCAAGTCATTTGATTAGTTCAGAGAGCTTTACAGACCAACATATTATCAGTTCAAGCTCTCAGGAAATGAGCTGGGCTGAAAAATAGACAAATGAAAAACATTAAAACAGGAAAAGAAAAGAATGCAAGTATAAATCCTTGTAACACAAGACAGAGAGAGGAAGGGTTCAAGTTACAGCTCAAGATACAATACAGTACAACTACATCATTAACATATAAGTTAGGGAAGTAAGATGAAGGGATCAAAACCAGAATTTAATTCTTGGAATTATTTCTGACTCTGACTTGAGTTTCAAACTCTGCCTTATTTACAGTATCAGGACAGCCTTCTTTCATCTTACGGATATAAATCCAGAAAACTTTGTGTGATTGGCTGAATTACACAAATGCTCCTTTGCTAGATTTCCTAAAAAAAGACTATCAATAACCTGTAGTATTATTTGGAGCTCTACTGCAAGGTTATTAACCTCTTAACATCAACCAGGTCAAATTTAGAGTATTTAGTTAATGTCCACCCCTTTTTATAGAACCTCAGTTTGTTTGGAACACTGAGATGGAAAAACCTTTCACAGAAAACCTGGAATCCCCCCCCCAAAAAAAGCACTTCATGATCCAACGCACATTCTCAAATCTTGTACTGCCAAATTGTTAAGACATCAACTATTCCTCACAGAGAAGAGCTGGGGTTGCACCTTTTGAAACTTAGCAGGAGCAGTGGTTAAACATCTTCTCTAATATTCAAGATAGGCTGTTGCCAAAGCATTCACTCACCCATCCAAGTAAAAGGCCATCAAAGTGGCCTTTCCTGAATCTCAAGGATAGGAACACCTGGAATTCAGGTGTTCCAATCACTTCCATGGCCACAGGGGTATAAACCCAAGCACCTAGGCATGCAGACTGCTTCTACAAAGAATGGGTCGCTCTCAGAAGTTCAGTGAATTCCAGCGTGGTACTGTGATAGCATGCCACCTGTGCAACAAGTCCAGTCCTGAAATTTCCTCACTACTAAATATTCCACAGTCAACTATTATTGGTATTATAACAAAGTGGAAGCAATTGGAAATGATAGCAACTCAGCCACAGAGTGGTAGGCCACATAAAATGACAGAGCAGGGTCAGTGGATACTGAGGCCCAAAGTGTGCAGAGGTCGCCAACTTTCTGCAGAGTCAATCGTTACAGACCTCCAAACTTCATGTGGCCTTCAGATTAGCTCAAGAACAGTGTGTAGAGAGCTTCATGGAATGGGTTTCCATGGACGAGCAGCTGCATCCAAGCCTTCCATCACCAAGCACAATGCAAAGCATCAGATGCAGTGGTGTAAAGCACGCCGTCACTGGACTCTAGAGCAGTGGAGATGTGTTCTCTGTAGAGATGAATCGCACTTCTCCATCTCGCAGTCTTATGGATGAGTCTGGTTTTGGTGGTTGCCATGAGAATGCTCTTTGTCTAACTGCATTGTGCCAAGTGTAAAGTTTGGTGGAGGGGGGGGGTTATGGTGTGGGGGTGTTTTTCAGGAGTTGAGCTCAGCCCTTTAGTTCCAGAAAAAGGAACTCTTAATGTTTCAGCATACCAAGACATTTTGGACAATTTCATGCTTCCAACTCTGTGGGAACAGTTTAGGGATGGTGCCTTCCTGTTCCAACATGACAGGTCCATTAAGACATGGACAGAAGAACTTGACTGACCTGCACAGAGTCCTGACCTCAACCTGATAGAGCACCTTTGGGATGAATTAGAGTGGAGACTGTGAGCCAGGCCTTCTCATCCAACATCAGTGTCTGACCTCACAAATGTGCTTCTGGAAGAATGGTCAAAAATTCCCATAAACACAATCCTAAAGTTTGTGGAAAGCCTTCCCAGAAGAGTTGAAGCTGTTATAGCTGCAACGGGTGGGCCGACATCATATTAAACCCTATGGATTAAGACTCAAGGTCATATGCATGTGAAGGCAGACGAGTGAATACTTTTGGCAATATAGTATAATTTAATCAACTGAACCTATTGTGAATGCAGGTTTTACTTGTAAAGAAATATTTTTATATGCTGTATTGGCATTTTTTTAACCTAAGAAGGTGAGGTAGGTAGTTCTTTCACTGCTGTTTAAATGTAAACCCTCTCAAAACAAAGCCACTACCCAAATCTACACACACTCTCACACCCAGAAAAACACTGTGCAGGACCCTTCCCAATCCAGCAGTCTTTTGCAATACTTTTTACAGTTTTAATTTATTCTTAACTCTACTAAAGTTTGCCACAAATCCCTGGGGTAACGAGACTGTCCTTATTTGGGGATCACGTAAAAGCAGGTTTGAGGCATACTGGGTTGTTACATCACGTCTTTGTTTTTCACTTTTTAACAGATTTACCAACAAAAGTACAACACCCAAACCAGAATTTGTACTCTTTCATTCTTATGAAATATTTGCAGCACCATAAATATAAAACCTCCCAAGACGTGTCACAACACAGAAGAAAGTGGTGCAAGAAAAAAAAGATTTATAAATATTGAACATAAAGTGTATATTACAGAGCCACACACAGGGGCAAATAATTTATGAGAATTTATGAGCCATTTGCATTTGAAACATCAGCAATATATTAAATACTGAAATATATTAATACCAGAATTAAGCAACTGATAGCAATTACAAGTGTTTTTTCGGCAGAAATACTTCTAGGTTTCAAACTTCAAGTCTTATTTTTAATCGTTAAAGCAGACTGCTTGTCACAACAGATGCTCTATCAAATTCAATAAGAATTCATAAGTGGATCACATTAACCTTTACGGATATGTCAACAAGATCCACTATTATATGTAACGAGCAGTGCAATGAATTCTTATAGCATTTGGAGTTGTTTGCTCCTCTTTTGTATTAATTTGCAATCACAAATCAGGGTGTGTTGGTACTCAGTGAATGTCGAGTGCAGCGGAGTTGATACAGATGTTCAGCTGCATGTCCAGTATGTGCTGCAGAGGGTGTGTCAGGATCCATTAATTATCCACAGCCATTCAACACAGCCACAATCATTTGGATGACCTCTTCGTCAGATGATGGAGGAATCCAAACAATGTGTGGATTTAAACTAGACTTAAACAGCAACAAGGAATGACAGATTCCATCCATGAGTAATATGGATGCATTCCAAGAGTTGGCAGTTCAATAATTTAGCCAAAGAAACACCTCCTTGTAGCAACATATCTGGGATCACACCACTTTTTAGTTACAGCTAGTGCAGTCCCTCCACATTTTTTCTTACTGCTCAGGCAGCCTTAAGCTGCCCGAGCACTCTTGGAGCTCAGGAGGAAACTCAGGAAGATGGCTCCTCTGTGTTTCCTCCTAGTTTGTGGCTCTGTCATTCACTAATCCTCACCCTCCCTCTCTTTCTGTTGCTCATTGAGCTTCAGGGTGGTGGACTTTGGTTGACGCTCTCTGTGCACTGAGAGGAGTTTGCGTGTCTTGACGTGAATGGCATCCGTGTCCTCCTGTGACCAGCTTATTATTCCAGCTGGATATCTGATGACCAGTTGTTCTGCCCTGTGCTGGCCAGTCTGGATGGCTACCTGCTGTTACCAACTCACTTATTTGTACTATTGTTCCCTTGCAGCTGAGAGTACACCCTGGATGGATCTTTGGAGCATAGGCCATTTATTCTCTTGGTCTCTGCTTCTCTGATATATTTCTTCAGCCTAGTGGCCTGCGCTATAAACCTTTGTTTGACAGTTTCTAGCACCTCAGTTATGAATTTCTTATTGACCTTCTTATTCATCCAGAACCTCTCTAATGACACCCTTCTGCACCACCAACTAACATCCTTCCAGGCTTTCCTGATTTTGGCTTCCAGCCTTCTTCTTCATGGGGAGCTTTCTCTATATGCATTCTTGATCTTATAACCAAGTGTTTCTGGGATTACTGTGGCAGTAATCACACATGAGCTCATTGGTTTCAGTGATACTGATAGTGGGGGTGGTATATACCCTCAGCTCATTGTCCATATCCAAACCATAAATTTAAAATGCTATCTGTTGTAAATACTTAGGACTTAAGTGGTCAGAATGAATAAATGCATTTGGATGTACTAGTACTTATATAGTGCTTTTGTAGTCTGACTGCTCAGTATGCATATAGGGCATACTTAAAATCTACTTAAAAAATGTTCAAAAACAAGGGTTCTCAGTGCTCCAACAGTTAAGCTTTGTGGTATTTGGGCAATGCAGAAAGATAATGAGAGGGTTCAGTGGTTATAACAGTGACTGCGTTATTGTGATGGTACCGTGGCAATAATGCTCCTCATATTTTTCTTTCATTAACAGGAAGAAGACAGAAAGGTCAAAAATGAGTCCTTTAAAAACCCTTGGCCAGCTGAGGAGCATCTTCAGCACCTTTCCCAGACACACTCAGGAATGTCTGAATACCCTCCACTGAGCCCTCAGCATGTTTTGAGTACTTCAAGTAACCTTAATATCCCTGCCAGCAGCATTCAGACTAGCCTTTTCACTTTTCCAAAGCCCCCTCTGGAAATTAACCACTTCTATCACTCACAACACAACTGGGAAAGCAGTGTCATCCACAACCAATCAACACAGGCCTTGACTGAATTAAATTCAAGTCGCCATATAAATGCAGGGGCTCAGTTATCACAAACAGAAAATGTTGTTTCAAGAACTGAGTCTGGTCTGCAGCGATCTTTCACAGTCCAAGACGAGCAAACCAGCATCAGTCTGTCAGTTCAGCAAGGAAATACTGCTGCAGGTAACAACAGCACAGCAGTAAGCAGTTGTAAGAAGTTCAATTTAGCAAGTCACCAAAACTCTAATGCTGGGGCATTACCCTCCACACACTCCAATCAAGTTTCTCAAGCCTGTAGAGTTGATGCTGGATTCAGAGGAGACATTCAGCCATCAAAGATGTACCACAATACTGGGTCTCCATCCAAGCCTTTTATATACCTGGAACCTGATGAGAAGCATGACACTACAGATAAGGCAACCAGCAAATATCACTCTCTTTACTTGGCTAGCCCGCTTCATGGCTACCAGCCTGCCGAGTATCTGAACAGTGGAGTGAGGCCAGTGCAGAGCTGCCAGGAGTACACAGAGGACACAAGCAGCAGTGACGATGAAGGGAAGCTTATCATTGAGCTTTAATGGAAAGCACAGCATACATAAAGCATACATATGCTATTTGAATATTATTTGCTGTAGATATTTTATTTTCAGAGGCTCCTGCTCAGGAGGCAGGAGTAATATCAGTGGCTGGGTTAACTTGGTTCCAGAGATTCAGTAAATTAAAAGTTAACATTTTACAATCTGGGTCATGCATTGATGTTAAGGTAACACTGCATTCATGTAATTGTGTACCAAGCGTAATTATATGCAGAAAAAAAAGCTAATCTCTTAATTTGACTAACAGGAAGTTCATTCACAGTATCTACCCTATAGCTCAACACAGCAGATTATAGTTATTAATAAAGACATGGTTACATGTCAAATACGTTAAATTGCAATAATGCTTCGCTTTCTTTGCCACGTTGTATGAATACAGAGCTAACCACTGAGATAGTCATCATGGAGCAATCCTGAATACCTGGAGTTTTTCTCTTCTTTCCCATTCTGTCAACAGCAAGAACACATGTAGGGACATGCTTTCAAGCCAGCAATGCCATAACAGGCCCCCGGGCTTGCTTGGAACTCTTACAATTGATATAAAAGTGATATTTAAAGGTGATTTAAAGATGCTGTCAAACACAACAAACACGAGGAAGCCTCAAATTCCATTCTTTGCAGTAAGTTTAAAATGTTTTTGTTTTTGCACACAGGGCAAAAACATCTGAGCATGTGGCTTTTTCAATACCAGCACTGATTCATTAACAGCACCGAGAGCGGAAGACAAACGTACTGTCTGTAAGAGGCTATTAATTAGACTTGTATGCATGTAATTGGTGCTTAATGTGTTATCTTGGCTCCAGCTGTTTGTAGGAGTCTCTTCCGTTTCAACAGATCCACATATGAATCCCCAAAGCATCCGCTTATCATGCATATGGCACATTAGTGATAACTACATCATTTATTCGTAACTAATGTAAAAAATATTTTTTTTTCTCACCCCAGAAAGGTGATCTATTATTTTAAAAAAATCATAGTTTTACAGCTAAATCAGCTGTTATGGAGTAGCCATCCTCAGTTTGAGCTCCTGAGCTCCATCATAGCTATCACAACATTTTTTTAAGGTCAGTGAAAGTCTGACCTGTTTAAATTCCAAAATTATTTCCTGTCCCATTCATTATTTCTTCTGTTTTTCTGCTATAGTATTTGCAACTGCAATTAACCACACATCCATTAATTTCCCCCACCATCCTTCTCTGATTATGGGTGGTGGGTAGCTGGAGTCTATGCCATCTATGATAGAGCAAGAAGCAGGGTACGCCCTGGACTGTTCACCAGGCTATGGCAGGGCTAACACTTAGAGACAATCATTCACACGCACATTACCAGTTATCCTCAGATATACATCTTTGGACTGTGGGAGGAAGCCAGAGCATCCACATGAAAAACATGCAAATTCCACACAGAAAGGCACCAGCTGCTCGGCAGATTCAAACCAGGACCTACTGCACCACCATGCAACAATTATTGTATTATAATTGTGCACATATTGTTTGGAATATATATGCAATGTGACCCTAGTCATTAGAAACTAGCAGACAGAATAGTAGTAATGAAATAGATTATATCATGCAAGAAGTTGCTGTAGGTAATATATTATAAACTTAAAAAATGCTTTTGCAAACAACAGAAACAGCAGATTCAGATTAATCATTATTAATCATTGATGTCATTATGTTGTAGGACCTCAAACCCAAACTTAAGTACACCAAAGCGCCTCTACCCATGGGCAATTCATGTAATTTAAAAGTTGCACAGCTGCACTTAGTGCCCGCATTGCTAACTCCAACTTATAGTTGAAAGTTGTCAAGTATCATGTAATTTACTTAACCCAACCACTGAGTTTACTTCTGCCTCTGAGAAATGTGTGACTTCCATTCTGCTCTCTCTCTCTCTCTCTCTCTCTCTCTCACATACACACACACACACACACACACCCTAGCATACTTTGCCATAATTAGTGTCTACCTTCCCACACTGACTCTCTCTGATAAACTGCACTCTGTAACTTTCCCAGACAACACCTGCTTGTGTGAATCATGTACACATGCTGCCAAGTATGCATTAAGTTGATCTCTGCTGTCAATCAGCTCACCCAGGTGAAGCAGACATTGGCTGGAGGGCCATGACCCTTTTCCCAGTCTGGCTTTTTGTAATGAGTCACCAGCTACGATAAGGCACCTGGGACAGGAAGTGTGCATGTAACAGTTTTGTAGATAAATCTGCAGCTAGAGTTCATGCTGACTCGCTTGTCACTTAGCCCATTAGCATTCAAACCCTTTTCACCTGACAGATGGAACATCCTGTTCAATTTACCTGTTTGGTAGGCCACAAAGGAGAGGTACTCTGGTTCATGTTGCAAGTTCATTCATGAATGTGTTTTCATTTTCTAATTTTATATTCTCATTTCATGTCCAATTAATTGCATATTGTCTTATGTTTTCAATTATTTGAACTAAAGTAAATGAAACCTTACCCCAAATCCTTTTCCTGTTTTCACTGTGTCCTGAGGCAGATCAGGCTAATGATTTTTTCTTTGTGAATTAGTGGAGCATATAACTGACACACACAGACACAAGTGTTAGCACTTTATCATCAAATAAAATCCTCATGTATTAGCTTGTTAATTCATGTTAACAGCTGCTTGTTTATGCATCCAGCACAACATCAGCATTTGCCGCAGCGTCTTCTAGTTCCAGAGGTAATAATGTAATATCATTCACTTTTATTTTTCCCAATAAATCATGATTTATTCCATAATTGAAGCATTGCAGCCAGCTGCAAGTACTTCAGTTCTTGGCCACCATTGCAGTGAGAAAAATGTGACACCACATGGTAGCAAATTTAAAAAAACAAAAAAAAACAAACTGTAATCCAAAAATGATCCACAATCCAAAAATGAAGTGATTTAGAGATGCTGTGTTATGCTTTTTGCATTTTTCCCCATCCCGCAGTTATGCAGCTTTTTTGTTCATGTAGTACACACCAAACAGTTATTCTCTCCTACATCTGAGCTGCCCACGCTTCTTTTTTATTATCTCAGGGCCTCTAAACTCTCACACTTCTGGTGTGTGACAGATATCTTCACCTTCAGTCTCACAGTCTCACGCTGCCTGCCGCCCCAGGTGAATTGTCAGGCTTTTTTTTCTTTTTCCTGCACTATCTGTACCAGCCATTTCAGCACTAATATTGATCCATTATTGGCAAAGGTATCACATAAGACACTTTAAGTGATGGAGCCACACAAATGGGCTCACCAAATTGAAACAGAAACTGAAGTTTAGTTTGTCGCTTAAAGCTGTCTATAGAAGTCTCACACATGTTGTCTATGTTGTCACATAGATTCAGAAATTTACCATTAAATCATGGATGTTATTGCTTATTTAAGACACCATGTAACACATTTCCTCAACCAGAAGTGTATTCGTTGTTCTGTGATCCCTAATCCATTTACAGAACTCCTCCTTCTCTTCTTTTCTGGGCTGGAATTTCCTCAAGTACATTCAGAAATGGTGAAAAAAGTGCAGTGGAGGGATGGAAAACAAATTAGCTAACAAGTTATTAACCTGGTTGACTTTTGTTGACAATCAAACTGTAAGAATAAATAAATAGATATATATGTAAATAGATACACGTCAATAAATAATCCATCCATTTTCTTCTGCTTGCCCTATTCAGGGTCGGGGGACTACTGTCATCACTTTGGCACAGATTGGACAATGTACACTTGAGATATAACAATGTCCTGTGATGAATGATTGCAGTTCAACATGCCACCACAAACATGGCCTTTAACCAAATCTTAAAAGTGCTGCAAGTTAGCATCACCAAGGTCATTAGATTAAACTCACCAAAGATCATGTTGAGTCAATTTAATCCTTTAAATAAATCAATAAACCTGAGGCTACAGCCCCACACACTGATACAAACGGATCCCTTTCTTTTAGTATTTACATATGAGCACAAAGCCAACAACACGCTGTTTCTACTTTAGAAGCATGTAGAAACGAGGCTGCTCATCACTGCCTTTGTTACCTGTCGAAGCTGCTGTGCTGGGGTCAGCATGCACTCTGGGTTCTTGGCTGGCTTTGTGTTAACTTGTCTGTGAAAATGGTTGCAAACAGCCGAAGTTGTGTTAGCAGCGTAATGCAGCTGTTTCTGTCCTGGACGCAGTTTGCACTCTTGTCCGATCTCACAATTAAAAAGAAAAAACAAAAGTAATGTCCAAATTTCCACCCCTCCAAAGCTGTAGACAGCTGCACTATTTTCCTCCTCCTACACAGGAACTGAAATCAGCTGATTGCTGCGTGCACGTCCTGCAGATAACTGAAGACCCTGCAAGGAAGGACATAATTGTAACTGCAATGTAATTAATGAATTTAGTAGAGTAACTCCTTACAGTAATATAACTGGAGTAATCCAACACTTGCTCACATGTAATCCTGGAGAAATGACCTCCAGGTGCCTCATCATTTTACTGTTTTCGTTTTTCGAAAGAACGGAAACACGATCTCCGTTTACACGGACAATGGAAACGATATAGTTCCCATTGCCAGGTCACAAGTTGGCGGTGTGAATATAGGAGTCCGTTTTCAGAAGGTAGCGTTCTCGTTCACGTCCAAAAGCTCCTGGAGGGATCATTTGGTTTCCAGGATGAAATCTGCATGTCTAATGCAGAAAAATACTGTCTTGAGTGGATAAGAGTATATGTCTGTGTAGAGTCTCAGTCACCCAGGTCATAGTAGTCTCTGGAGCTTGAAAAAAAAAGGCGACTGGACTTCTTTTTGTTTCATGAAGACGTTTCACCTCTTTCTGATGAGAGGTGGATAAGACAACCTTATCCAAACTCATGGTGGTGACCTGTTCAGCTGGCCGCTTTCTTAATGTAACATCAATTAATGTTGCAGACTAATTATTGCCAGATTTGTGTAGTTACTGCCAGCTAATCATATCTTGCTTTCCGCTGACGTTGTTGCTGGAAAAATCTGAGTAGAAATGCTCACTGGGTGGCTCATCAAAGTGCTTTAACCATGATTTAACTTGTAATGTGGTATTGATTTTGACCCCTCATAAATCATCAGTAAGTCATGTAACAACATAAAGACAAAAACTCACATCTGGATTTTACAGTAAGTCAGCACTGGGAGCTGAAGCAACTAGAAAAATGGAAGACTCAAATTCACGCTCTGATTAGTCAGCAGATGCTCTGATTAGTCAATATGGCAAAAAAAAAAATATATCTGTGAACATTACTTCTGAGAAAAGAGATGGAAAATATTACATGAAATCCTTTGTGTCCGTCATTTAACCTACTCCATATTTACAACCAAACAGAAGCAGAGCTCAGCCATGGGCGAAACACGTCACACTCTGAATCTGGTGAAATCTGGGTAAAATTTCAGAAACACTTTAATGAATCAAATCTCAAAAATATCCCACTGTAGTGCTGCCTAATGAAAATATGTGTATTTATGAAATATTTAACTGCAACCATTTGTTATATCAATGCAAAAAACATGGATAGACAATGCACACGTCTCATTAATTCCATGTAAAGCTTCAAGTGCTGCAATTCATTCTCTTGAAATGCTTCATATTTGAGCATCTACTTGAAGAGCAAAGAACTTCTTATTCCCGCTCAGCGTGGCTCACTTGAAGTCCTGACAGCTCCTGTCACAGCAGCAGGTCTACCCCTGTCTCCTAAAACAAAGCCTACTGCATTTACTAGCTGTGAATACATCCTGAAGATGCAGATGGTGTGAATGGATGTGAGAAATGGTAACAGATAAACAATGTGGGGTGTGATTACCGCTTCACTGCAAAGTCAAACCATGTCTTTTCCCTCATTTTAAATGTTTAGTTGCTTAACCCTTACCAGATGCAAACCCAGGCTCTGCTGCCAAGGTGATACTCAGTTTTCCCTTCACAGTATGACATTTTACTCCATAATGCAGTTGGCTAAACCACTTACATGTATACAAGTGTAATTTCTACATGACAGGTTGTTTGCTTTTGTTCAAAATCTTTTTAAGACCCTCCAGTTTGCAGTGATTTGTAGAACAAGGAGACTAAACAGGATTAAGGTAGAATGATTATATTTGTTTGTACCCTCAGAACCAATTTCCAGCACATTTCTTGATCATATACTAAACTACTGTCCTTTTGGGTGTTAGACCCTATTTCTTGTTGCACCTATGTAACAAAAGCTACTTCTCATACATAGTACAAACAACCTTGCCACTATGTGAATTCAGTCATACAGCATATTGGTTCAGTCAACAAGAAAAGTTTAATCTGTGTGCCAGAAAATATCTTAATATCTCCTTGTAAAAACAGACCTGCCAACAGACCAACTTGTAGCAGGAAAAGTACAGGGGTAGAAATCCAGTGGCATTGATGATTTTCAGGCTTTTAGCCTGAAAAGAACTGAAATTTTTAAAAAGAATCTCCCTTCACATCAAATGCCAACCTCTGGGGTTGAAAAATTAAGCAAAAATAGAAAACCGCAGTTCCTCTCATGGCCACTTGAGGTTGGTTCTAAAGCAAGTCAATCCCCATAAACGCCAATGTTAAAATGCCCAACTTTACACCAATAAAAATATGTTTACAACTTGGTACAAAAACGATTAAGGTCAAAAGGAAAGGTACCCTTTGTACAGTGGGTGAATTTATTTATAACTCATCCATTTAGATACTGGTAAGGCATAGGAGCCGTGATCCCTTTGATTGGCTGGTAAACCGACGCTGTTGCAGCTAGCCGACCTGACCTCTTGATATTGATTATGCTGTTAATGATTTTAAATGTAATTTTAATGTAATTATTTGAGAAATGAGATGATCTGCTCTGTGGTACAGACCAACCATGAAGTTTGTGCGTCAGTTTTGGATGGGGAAATTCTAGTAGTTAATTAGTCTGTTACTTAGCATTAAATAGCAGATACAGTGGGGGAAATAAGTATTTGATCCCCTGCTCAATTTGTAACTTTGCTCACTTACAGAGAAAGGAAAGACAGAATATCAACCAAAAATCCAGAAAATTACATAAAAGTTATGAAGTGATTTTGTCTCTCCATTGAAATGAGACAACCATAAAAATTAGAGGCTAATCATTTCTTTGTAAGTGAGCAAAGTCTGAAGGTGAAGATGCAAAATTTCCCTCCACGGCATGCAAACTGCTGCGACTTCTCCTCCACCTTTTGTGTTTTAAATGCATGGCCATACGTGAAACACGATCAGCTGGAAAGGAGAGAGGAGGCACTGTATTAAAGCATGCTGAAACCCATTTCTGTGTATTTATAACAGATCAATTAGAAGTTTATGAAAATGCATCAGTTTGTTGAAAGACGTAATTACCCACTAATCTACGTATATTTATGAGTACAATATCATTTTTTTCTGTTAAATACTCTCAAAAAAGTACTGACTGCACCTTTAAGATGGTGTATTATGATTCAGACCAGAGCTTTTCTTGTTACGACAAGTCAGAACCACTGCTGAGAAAATAAGGCCTCTTGGAAAAGCAAGCAATAACAAACAGGAGCGTTGAGCCTAATTAAAAATCATTATCTGGGTTGGTCGATTACTGACATAATCCATCAAAGCTTAATAATACAACTGATGGTAATACAGTAAACAGAAGGAAGAACTGATACAGGGATGTCACAATAACTCAAATTGATGACAGCTGTAGCATTTAAAATGAAAATATCAAATTGTGCCAATAATGCAAACAAAATATTGTATAATTGTCCTTTTTATGTGCTGTTAACATTTTCTTTCCCAAAGGTATTTGGGTGGCACTCTGAGGGTGTGGACTAAGAACTCTTTGGCATCACCACAGTAATCTTTAACTCTTCTCTGGACTTGGCACATTTGCGTTGACACTGCGTTTACACCTTTGTGCTGATAACAGCTGAAACTATGTTAAAATTCTACAGTCAACCTAAACCTGATTGAGTCTCACTGAAAACTAATGTTAATTCTTAATCATTTTAGCAATCTTGGTTAATACTGAAATGTTGGGTTTCATCAATATGTTTACATTGATCCAAGATTTATTTCACATTGCATTTCAGCCGTAATCATGATTTAGATCACCTTGCTGTCTGGGGTCAGTCTACAGACAGTCTGGCCTGTCTCCAAAGTTAGGCTGCAGTTTGACCTCAAAATGCAGCCTAGGTTTGGTGACTGTGTCTTGCATTGTTATGATAAAAATCTGTCCACAGACAGACAGAACATGTGATCGTCCTCTGGACCATTTTGGCTGGTAACGCTTTTGTCAAGCGCAGCTTTAAGGGCAAATTCAATTTATTTCAAGCTAGCATATTTGTCCATTAAAGTGCTTACATACATGTACAAACACAGAGGGCTGCACAAGGAGAAAACAATACCAGCTGTGTTGCAACTGGTAATATATCAGTTTAAGTCAGTTGGGGGAGATGAATGTTTTGGTCTGTAAAGGGGGACATGAGAGAGAAAACACTGCATTAAGTGATGAAAACAAAAATGACTCAATGAAACAAAATAGGTAGAATAAGATGAGGAGAGTGCTGTTCCAGAAAAAGCAGCCCTTAATATTGAATGGGCAGTCAGCTTATTATGATCCATGTTTATCTTTAACAGTTCCATCTTCTGGCGGTGTAGAAAGTAGGAAGTAAGGTGAGCTAGCCAAAAATCCAATGTGAGGAGAAGTTCAGGGGGATGAAAGGGCCAAACGAACCAGTGGTCTTTAAAATGGAAAGAACTGACCCGTAATGAGTGTTTCTTTTGACCACGATAGGTCCATGAACTGTGCAGGTTCATCGTTTTAATTTAGGCCTGGTTCAGATTTTCAGTTTTTTTCCATGAGCGTTCTAGTTGTCGATATCTTTTCTTGCATCATGTTGTCATATCTTCATTTCTAGGTTAGGTATTTCCCTGTTATGGGACTTCCTGGTTTATTTTGGGAGTCCTTTGTCTCTTCATTCTTAGTTTTACTTCCTTCATTTCGTTGTCATTGATTAGTTTCAACTGTACCTTTCTTCCTCAGCTGTGTATTTAAAGCCCTGTCTCTCCTGTGGATTTTTAGTCAGTGTGTATGTTTCCCTGCTTTTTGTGTTTCTGTTTCTTCGTTTCATGCCATTAGTTGATTTTGGAATTTGGCATGCTACCGACTAAAAAGTCAGTTTTTTGAGTTTCACTATAAGCCGGTCTGTGAATCCTGCATTTGGTTCCTGCATCTTGCTGAAATTGAGACAGCGTGCACTAAACAGACTATAGATCCAGTGGACTCAAAGCCCTAAGAGGAGGAAGAAGAGGACATCTTTTATGGAGTGTCTGAATGGGCACTGGGAGGAATTTAAGGAGGCTGTTTTGGGGAAAATTCACAGACTGGTGTCTGCTGTACCCCGGCTATTTGACTCACTGGCTTCATGACTTTGTAAATGTCACACTACACCCCCATTCACCTGCCCCAGGATTCCTTCATCATTTTCTCACCTGTCGCTTCTCATTCCTCCATCCCTAGTTTTAAGAGGTAGTATCATTCCTGGTGCTCTTCTCCTCTGCAGCAGCACAGTGCCTCTTTGTCAGTGCAACAGCAAGCGAACTGATTTACCGCTGAGCCTTCAGTCTCCAGAGCGTCCACAGGGTACATGAAGCCTGAGCCAGTGAGTGCCATGTTGTCTAAGCCGACCATTTTGGCTACAGGAACTCAACTGAATGACTGTCACAGACATGTTTCAGAGTGAATTATCTGGATCTTCAGTACTCAATCAAAATAAGTCCTTAATATATCTTTTTACTTTCAGTTATTATTTACCTTACCTTTTTTTTGTCAGTGAACAGCGACATTTCATGCAACAACAAATCATCAAAAAAGTCACGTAGCATTCATGTCGATCATCTCCTGAATATGTTTGAATTGTGTCATGAAGTCACAGCAATAACAGACTTGGCTGCAAATCTGTCATTCCTCATAATGACTCAGTCCTGACTACTCCTCCACACCCTTAACAAATGGAAATAACTCTCAGATTATTAATCTTCCAAATTATTCATCATCCTGTTCATCATCATCTTCATACTCAGGATCTGACCGAGTAGGAAGACTCACTGTTGGTTTATAAAGCCTCATGCTGAAAATTAAGTTTCACTGACATGACTTACGCGGCAGCCACAGAGGAAGTGAGTCGCAGTGACGTGGTAACCAGAGACCATAAAGCCAATGACATTCAGCCATTGAGGAGATTA
>JAMQGT020000113.1:0-84737 GCA_024447675.2 Pterophyllum scalare
ACATTCCCTTGTTGACATCCTGATAAGTGTTATGCTGCTTCCAGGACCTGTTGTGTGGGATCCGCCCCTTCCCCAGCCCTCACTCTTCCTGTCAGGCTTTCATTGGCTGGAGACAGGGACCTGCAGCCAATTGCTGCTCTGCGGGGCCTACATAAGGGGGCTGCAGGTGTGCCTCAGGGCCTTTGGCCATGGGGGTGGTAATTAGTGTACCATGCACTTTGTACCTGTTTGCTTATATTATGTTTGTGGTTAATTGTTTGCCTTGTTTGTTAATCTTTCTTTGGTCTTTGCCTGCTTTAGTGCCCTGTGGAAGCTGGTAGGGGAGAGCTGCCCTTTTGCTTTGACAACCTACCCTTTTCTCCTGTTTTTTGCTGTTTGTCAGGGAGCTGAGGTGTAGGTTTGTATGCTTTTTGTTTTATTTAGTTAGGTAGTTGATGGGGTTTTCTTTTCCTAGTTTAGGGCTGTTCTGTTTGTTATGTTGGCCTTGGCTCTCCCTGAAGTTATATTCATGCTTCCCTAATGTCATCTGGGCAATAAAGCTTTAACTCACCCCAAAAAGCCTCCTCTTGTTCTTCCATCCAGCCTTATGTTACTCCCCTCATCCCTAGACCTCTGATGGGGACGTAACATAAATGGGGGCTCGTCCGGGATTATTTTTTATTCCGGCTGCTGGATGTGGAGCATCTTGAGGTTTTTGTTTCTGGTGATAGTGTGTTTGGTCAGCATGGCGGCTGGTGCCTTTGATTCAAGCAAGTTCTTGAAAGAACCTTCTTGGGAGGAGTTGAATCTGTGTAGGAAGGCTGATTTGTCGTCTTTAGCAGTGCATCTTGAATTAGATGTAGGTAAGCAAATGTTAAAAAAAGACCTGAAAAATGTGGTTTCAAGTAAATTGGTGGAGGAGGGGTTTCTTGTTGCGCTTGGCTCACCTTGTTTTGGTTCTCCTGATAGGTCTAGTGAGTCTCAGTTGAAACCTGCAGTGCTGGTAACAGACGGGGAGTTGCCTGCTGTTGAGTCGCCACCTACAGTTTCAAAAGTAACCATTTGGTCTACTCCTGTTAGTCCTTCTCACTCCCCTTGATTGAAGGAGGAAGCACCCCTTTAAAGTACGCTTGACAAAATTACAGCCAGAGGCTCAGGATAAAGCCCAAGCCCGTCAGGCAGATTCTGGTCATATACATTCATCCTGAATGTGTATGATCTTTTCTAAGGCTCTGGTGCTCCAGGAGGGCTGTGGTCCTCCTAACTGAAGTTTGGAATTACCCTGACTCCTCATAGGTTATAGCATGCAGCCAAATGGAGTAACTGCATGTGAAGAGGCTTAATCTCTAACACAGCTTTAGATGTCAGAGCTGCAAGAACCTTATAGAATAAAGCACTGTATAAATGTAAACAACCTCAAAGCATGTTTCCATTTGTCATTATGGTGTGTTGAGTGTCGACATGGTTAGAAAATATTTCCAAAGTTACTGTAACTCTAAAACACTGTAAAAAAATTTAAGCAGTGCAAAAACTTTGTAAAGCAATGGTAATTTTTAAAAAATTGTTGCCCAAAGTTTGAAATAAGTGTCAAACCTGACGGTTATCCATACTGCATGTCAAGCCTTTTAAGACCCGGATCTCTAAAAGCTGCCTTCTTCTGATTGGCCAGCTTCCAAAAGCCTGCTGAGGGGCAAGATGAGCCCAGATGCAGCCTTGTAGACCTTACAAACCACCTGCGTAACGGCACAGAACACACACCTTACCCTCACCTTAACTTCATTGTTTAACAGACCTGCTTGACTACATGATGCATGCAGTGTCATGTAATGATCTGGCTTTGGCTTTTACATAACATTTTTTAAATTTTACCCATGGTTAATATGAAAATGTGACATTTTAACATTATTTAAATAGAAATTAGGAAAAGCTTAATAGATTCCATTTAAAGATTATTTTATCCCAGGCCTGAAATATGACATTAGTTTTATACCATGAGCAGCAGATGCTCAAACACTCTCCTGATTTTATCTGGATGTATTTAATATAAATGAATGTGGTGTCAGCTTTTTGTTTCAGAAATATCGACACATCACTGTGGGCATAATCCATAATGTCCTGTGCCATCTTGTCTGGCTTTGAAGAAGAGCATTTGGTTTGAAACTGATTGAATTAACTGACAATGAGCTGTTCTGCTCAGCCACAGGCATGTTGCTGAAAAACTGAGAAAGTTGAGATCAGAGTGAACGGGATTAGTCATCATTTGATACACATACACACGCACCCAAACACACAAGCATGCATAAAACTTGTGCTTTTATTCCCACCACTGAGACACAGTAACTCTCAGATCATAGCAGAAGAGACACATTCAGAAACAGTTTGGGTCATTGTGTAGCTGAGCTCTCTAATCCTATGCAGTTCTACATTTTGCAAAGAAAATGTTCTTCAGGAATTCTGTCTCACAGGAAATGCATTAAAAATACTCATTTACAGTTTTTCATTGTTTTAAGAGATTTGATTCTGAGTGTTGTCTTGATTTTGTATTATTATATAGTAGCTGGTCATTGGTGGCTTATAGAAGAGTTCTTGGTTTTTAAAAAATCTATAGTAAAATAAAAGGTTCTTTTTTTAAACCCTAACTCCTAAGGACTAAAAACTACATTGGTCCCAACAAAATAGATAAACAAGTTCACACACAGGCAGGATGTGCTGTATATTCTTTATAACATTGCAGTCGAAGCCTAAGGGCAGCCCAGACCGTGTGACTTGTTCTCTGCTCCTTCATCCATCAGCAGCCTTCCCCCTCATATGAAAGCAGACTCACATTTTTGTAAATTATTCACATTAAAGCAGCCCTCCTGTCTTTGACCCAATTAAGTAACTACTTCTTTTGAACTAGGTAGACAAAGATAATTCAGAATATTCTATAAAGAATTTTTGGGGTTCGTGATCAGGGTTGTTGTTTGGCAGTAGAATTAATTTGGAACCAGTCAGAGCTAATGGTGACACAATTAGAAATTTAAAATGTAAAAATTCTAGACTATACTGGAAACCCAACAATATTTGACAATATTTGTTGTCAATATTTTTTTAAAGACAATCGATCTGATAAGAAGGCATTTAGTGATGGTGGGGACTCCAATTTAACAGGAAGAGGCCAGGCTCAGGCAGGGACTGATAGGGAGTTGAGAGGAATGAGAAGGTAGAGAGGAGGAGCATAGAGAAACCAATAACAACAAAATGTGAATAACAAACTGCAGAAAAGAATAGACAAAGTTAATGAAATGCAGTATGGATATGGTGTTTATCGGCTGGTATTTGCTAATCAACTAATGTATCAATGAGCGACTGATTCTGCCGCATTCAAAAGAAAGAGCTTTAGTCTGCATGAACCTTGTGTTTCATTATCTGAGGCTTCTATGATTTCTCTAAAGGCTGCATCTTTGTCAGATAGTCCTTCAAATGATGTACCCCTTGAATTGGGAAAAAGCCTGATGAATATATGTAAATCCCAAACTAAATGAATAATAATCTTGTATTTGTTGTGCCGTTCAACTCCAAAGAAGCTCTTACCAAGGAGTGGAACAAAGGAGCATTTGCTGCATTTTATTCCTTGTTGCCTGCAGAACAATCATAACAACAGACTTCTCAATTAAACATGTCTGACAGAACACAAAGCACAAATCCAAACATATGCAAAGTGTAATTTCAATATTTGTGAGGGAATCTATGCCTTGAAAGTGCTGCTTGAGTTTGTTTACTCCTGAGCTGCATGATTATGTATGTGTCATGGTCCTGGGCCTGTGGCCCAGTGTTTTCAGTTATTTTTCCCTGTTTTTTGATTCCTTGTTTTCTTTGGTCCCTGGTGTTTCCCCCCTGTGTCATGTTCTGCGTGTTCCTGGTCCTGTCCCTTCCTGGTTTATTTTGATAGTCCTGTGTTCCCCTTGTCTCATGTCTAGCTTTGCTTCCCCCTGTGAGTTTCCTGATTTGCTTCACCTGTTGTGTCCAGCTGTTTTCCCTTGCCCCGATTGCCCTCGTGTGTTCTTAAGCCTCCGTTGTCTTCCGTTCCTTGTCGCGTCGTCCTTCATTGTGCCCTTCCGTGTTCCCCGTTCTGTGCTCCAGTTGCTTGTCTCCCTGCCTGGCACCGTTTTTGGTTCTGTTTTTGTTCCTGTTTTTCCTAATAAACCTGTGTATCCCCCTTACCTCTGTCTGGCGTGTTCTGCATTGGGGTCCTGCCATCATCCTGCCTGCCACACAGCTGTTCCATGACAGTATGGTTGTTGTGACTGAGCACACACTCACATACACGCACATTCCAACTGACGTTTAACAACAGTGGAGTGTTATTGTATACTGACCAGTTCGTTCTTTCAGTCACTACCCAGAGCTCATGACCAAGGGGAGGGATGCAGATTTACTGGTGAATCTACAGATTTGCTTTCATGTTCAGCTCTCTCTTTATCATAATGGATCGGTGTAGTGTCTGCATCACTCTGTCTGTCAGTCTCCCACTACCCACTCCTCTCACTTGTGAACAAGACCATGAGATACTTAAAGTCCTCCAGTTGGAAAAGAAACTTGTCCTCAACCTCAAGTGGGCACTCCTCCTGTTTCTGTCTGAGAGCTGTGGCATCAGGCTTAGAGGTACTAATTCTTATTCATACTATGCTATGAACTACAACAGTACAACCTGGGAACCACGACCAGATGAAGTCAACAGAACCACATCATCTGCAAAAAACAGAAATGAGATCCTTATTTCACCAAATGGGAAGCCTTCCACCACTTGGCAATGCCTAGAACTTGTGTCCATAAATTTTATGAACAGAATTGGTGAAAAAGGGCAGCCCTGGCAATATCCGGCACCAACCGGGAATGAGCCTGACTTATTGCCAGCAATGTGGATCAAGCTCTCACTGTAGTTGTACAGGAACCAAATGGCTTGTAGTGATGGGCCAGATACCCCATACTCATGAAGCACCTCCCACAGGATCCCACGATGGACGTGGTTGAACGCCTTCTCCAAGTCTACAAAGTATATGGTTGGCAAAACTCCCATGCACCTTTGAATGCTGTCAAAGTTCTGGTGGGAAGTGAAGGTCTCATGGACTTGAGCCTCTGCCAGATGCTCCCACCAGGCCTGCCAGCATCCTCCCCGCCATCCGATCCAACTAATCACCAGATGGCTGGCACAGAAGCCCAGAAGTTCAAAACCAGAACATTACTTGGGTTCAAATCAGGCAGGCTGTTTCTCCTCGTCACGCCCCTCCAGGTCCTATTGTTGTTGCCCATGTGAGCATTGAAGTCTCTCAGTAGGACTGTCCAGCACCCACCCAGTTGTTCCAAGAAATCTGGGTACTCTCAATGGCTTTCAGGACCTGTTTCCCAACCCAAAGGCACAGGGAAGTCACCCTGTCTCCTGGGACAGGGGAATACAAGTATACCCAACCATGCCTGCCGCCTCTCATCAAGGGCAACTCCAGATTGGAACAGATTCCAGCCCCTCTCCAGGATACTGGTTCCAGAGCCCAAGCCGTGTGTTGAGTCTGATTATATGTAGCTGGTATTTCTCAACTGCGGCACCAGCTCAGGCTCTTTTCCCACCCGAGAGGTGAAACTCCATCCCATGAGCTAGTTTCAATAGCTGGGGATCAGACCACAAGGACATGAGCCCCCGACCACTGCCCAATTCACAAAGCACCGAACCCCTATGGCCCGTCTTGGGAGTGGTGGGTCCACAGGCGTGCTGGCCCATGTCTTGTTCTCAGCTTGCTCAGTTGGGCACCGTGGACTAAGGCCTGGCAGCCAGGTGCTATCACATGATCACTCCCCCTAGGCTTGGCTCCGGGGTGGGGGCCTGGTAATCCTATCTAAGGCAGTATAGGGTTATCAGGTTCCTTAATCATTTCTTCATAGAGGTTTTGTGTTTTGTGCTAATATAAAATTTAAGGTCCTTTGATAATGTAGCTCCAAATATGATAATGCTGAGCAGGACGCTGCCTCGGAGATTCTCCGTTTCAACTTGTGTTGAAAGTATGGATTTCAAACTACTACCTCTTTGACACAATCAAGTAGCTGCTTCTTTTGAACTAAGTAGACAAGGATAACTCAAAATATTTTTTAAAGAATTTTGGTCATGTTCAGGGTTGTTGTTTGGCAGCAGAATGAATTTGCAATCAGTCAGAGCTGATGGTGACACATGACAATTAGAAATTTAAAATGTAAAAATTCTAGACTATACTGGAAACCCAACAATATTTGACAATATTTGTTGTCAATATTTTTTAAAGACAATCGATCTGATAAGAGGGCATTTGGTGATGGTGGGGACTCCAATTTAACAGGAAGAGGCCAGGCTCAGGTAGGGACTGATAGGGAGTTGAGAGGAATGAGAAGGTAGAGAAGAGGAGCATAGAGAAACCAATAACAACAAAATGTGAATAACAAACTACAGAAAAGAATAGACAAAAGTGAATGAAATGCATTATGGGTATGGTATTTATCACCATGGTATTTGCTAATCAACTAATGTTTCAAAGAGCTTCTGATTCTGCCGCATTCAAAAGAAAGAGCTTTAGGTTGCATGAACGTTGTGTTTCATTATCTGAGGCTTCTTTGATTTCTTTAAAGGCTGCATCAGTGAGTCTCCATTTCAACTTGTATTGAAAGTGCGGACTACCTACCAGTTTTTAAAATTGTGTTGATAGGCCAAGTAAAATTAGAATTCCATCCACTTATCCTGTTCAGGGTTGCAGGGGACTGGAGCCTATCCCAGCTGACATAGGGCACACCCTGAACAGGTCACCAGTCTGTTGCAGAGCCAACACAGAGAGACAGACAACCTCACTCACTCTCACACCTATGGGCAATTTAGAACAGCCAATTAACCTAACCCCAGTAACTGTATGTCTTTAGACTGTGGGGGAAACTGGAGTACCCAGAGAAAACCCACACAGATATGGGGAGAACAGGCGAACTCCACACACAGAGAGAAAAGAGAGGACTAGACCAAGGTGGAATTGAACCCAGACCTTCCAAATGTATTCTAGCTGTGAGGCAGCAGTGCTAACTACTACACCACCATGCTACCCTAAAGAGAGGGTAGAATTAGAGTTATGATCAATAATTTATGCCGTGCCTCTTCCTGTACACTGTCCTCATGTTTGATGCACATTTGGTGCAGGAGGAAACAGTAAATACAGCATATTCACTAGCAGACTTTTAATGTGTTTGGAGGGTATAGTTAGTGTGTAGTGTGTTTAGTGTGTTGTGTAATCATGGACAAGGTAGATGCCAGTTAAAAGCCACCAGACTCAAATGTAAATGAGTATTCAATGAGAATATTTCATTATGTGTTATTTGAGTGTTCCCTTTATTTTTTTGAGCAGTGTATATATTTCCTGCAGAACTTCATTATAGCTTTGCAGAATTTTTTGGTGCCTTTTGTGTCTGGGCAGAAATTTTCAGGGACAGCAAGTTCTTTCATTGTGTGGATGACCAGCCATGTGAACAACCCGTTCTTTCGGTTATGGTTCGGGATGCCGTGACATTTAGTCATTACTCTTACTGTGAGCTGGTGACAGATAATTTGAGCTGTCTCAGTTATAGCCTCACATCCTAAAGAGTTCGAACAATCAGCAGACTCTGTGCTTGTTTTTTGGGATGCTTATCTCAGGTGTATCTTTAGGTGCTCTTTTCTTGTTTATGCAGATGTTTTCTTACTGAACAGTGGTTATTAGCTTCTTATGTTGGTGTTACATAGTGTTAAGATGAGTGTTCTGCTGTGGAATAGAACCTAAAAGACCCCTTTGCATGTGTCACAGTCTACAGCCATGCATGCGCCCAGACACACACATACAGGCTTGGGGCAAGCTTATTGTTTACTGTAGGGAATGGCTGATGCTGTTTTCTGCTATAAATGTGACACAAATCAGTCTCTGTATGTGCCTGTACATATCTAGCTATCTTTTTGTGGACAAATGTTGGTTTTCAAACCAACCAAGTGGAGACATTTCGGGCAGTCTTAAAGGTTTAAAGGGCTGTTTGATGTTTGAAACTGAAGAATAGAAAAGCTTTCAAGTTATGCTCAAGGGCCTGGGAATGTATATAATAGAGGTCAACTCTGTTTTGCTTTGCCAAATAAAGTTGGCAAAGCAAAATAGTTGTGACTTCATTCTGACATAACACACTCAGCTGAATAATAATAATAAATACAATACAAATACCAGAACTTAATTTAGAATTTGAAGACTCACCAACAGTGATTAGCCTTTAGCGACCCATTTAGCAGCTTTGACTACATAATAAGTAGATCATTTTCACTTTGAGCTACGTGACAATAATCAGACATAATTTGCTTCCATTGTTTAGGGATGGCTTCTGTGTTTATTCACACACTTCTTACAATGTTTTTCAATTTGTGCTCGTTTGAATAGTAGACCACATAAAGATGATAAAGGGCAGAATAGTTGAAACTGCAGGCGCCGTAGAACAGCACACACTCTTGTTCACTACAAGTCAACAACTTCTTGTTTTCCTCGTTTTCCTTCAAGTGGAAGTGGAAAAGTAGTAAAATGGTAACAGGGCAACAAGTGGAGAACAGTGGAAAGGCAGAGCAGAAAAATCTTTGGAAAAGCACTGCTAGGTTTTTATCCTGTTTCCTTCTCAATCTTCCTTTAATGACTGGTATCCAATCCCGTATAGATGGACAGAAGAATGAATGTCCCCACAAAGGTAGACAGGCATGCAATTTGTGTTTGAGTGTGCCAGGCCTTGTCAAGATAAAGCTGATAATGTTTTATTGTGAGGAGTATTTACCCTCCACACTGAATGAATATTCAGAGACACGCTCGCGGCTTCATTTGCGTCTGTGTGTGTGAGGCTGTGTGTGCTTGCATGTGCACGTGTTTATATCCTTATTAGCTGAGGGGAGAGGAAAGTCCTCTGAAGGTGTGATCTGAAATGCAATATTTCAAACAGCTCCCCTCTGCAGCATCACCGCGGTGCTTCTTCTATTGTGTTGTGTAATTAACACTGATGTTGTGCTTCAGTAGCTTTTTGAGTGATGCTTTATAATGGGAAACTCATCATCGGACAAATACTGTGACTAACTGATTGTCTTCATCTGTTGTAAACATTTAATGACGTGCATCTTTTATCTCTAATAAGCACTGATTAATGATTCTAAATCGGGAGCAAATAAATAATACAGATACATTTAAATGCTGTCTGAGTGTTGGCGTCTCCTCAGACGGCAGGCTGGTGCATTTCTATACAAATAACTGAGGTGTGCTATCGATGTAAACATTATTAATGGATATTTATTTCAATCTGACTTCAGATAACTTTAGTGATGTTACTAAATGTAAGGAGACTCTCAGTAAAGGGTCAAACAGATAAATCTGCTGAACAGAAGTAAAAACTATAAACCAGAAACTACACTGCTCAAAAAAAATAAAGGTAAAACTCAAATAACACATCCTACATCTGAATGAATGAAATATTCTCATTGAATACTTTGTTCTGTACAAAGTTGAATGTGCTGACAACAAAATCACACAAAAATCATCAATGGAAATCAAATTTATTAACCAATGGAGGCCTGGATTTGGAGTCACACACAATATGAAAGTGGAAAAACACACTACAGGCTGATCCAACTTTGATGTAATGTCCTTAAAACAAGTCAAAATGAGGCTCAGTATTGTGTGTGGCCTCCACGTGCCTGTATGACCTCCCTACAACGCCTGGGCATGCTCCTGATGAGGTGGCGGATGGTCTCCTGAGGGATCTCCTCCCAGACCTGGACTAAAGCATCCGCCAACTCCTGGACAGTCTGTGGTGCAACATGATGTTGGTGGATGGAGCGAGACATGATGTCCCAGATGTGCTCAATCCGATTCACGGGCGGGCCAGTCCATAGCTTCAATGCCTTCATCTTGCAGGAACTGCTGACACACTCCAGCTACATGAGGTCTAGCATTGCCCTGCATTAGGAGGAACCCAGGGCCAACCACACCAGCATATGGTCTCACAAGGGGTCTGAGGATCTCATCTCGGTACCTAATGGCAGTCATGCTACCTCTGGCGAGCACATGGAGGGCTGTGCGGCCCTCCAAAGAAATGCCACCCCACACCATTACTGACCCACTGCCAAACCGGTCATGTTGAAGGATGTTGCAGGCAGCAGATCGCTCTCCACGGCGTCTCCAAACTCTGTCACGTCTGTCACATGTGCTCAGTGTGAACCTGCTTTCATCTGTGAAGAGCACAGGGCGCCAGTGGCGAATTTGCCAATCCTGGTGTTCTCTGGCAAATGCCAAGCGTCCTGCACGGTGTTGGGCTGTGAGCACAACCCCCATCTGTGGACGTCGGGCCCTCATACCATCCTCATGGAGTCGGTTTCTAACTGTTTGTGCACATTTGTGGCCTGCTGGAGGTCATTTTGCAGGGCTCTGGCAGTGCTCCTCCTTTTCCTCCTTGCACAAAGGTGGAGGTAGCGGTCCTGCTGCTGGGTTGTTGCCCTGCTACGGCCTCCTCCACGTCTCCTGGTGTACTGGCCTGTCTCCTGGTAGTGCCTCCAGCCTCTGGACACTACGCTGACAGACACAGCAAACCTTCTTGCCACAGCTTGCATTGATGTGCCATCCTGGATGAGCTGCACTACCTGAGCCACTTGTGTGGGTTGTAGAGTCCGTCTCATGCTACCACGAGTGTGAAAGCACCACCAACATTCAAAAGTGACCAAAACATCAGCCAGAAAGCATAGGTACTGAGAAGTGGTCTGTGGTCCCCACCTGCAGAACCACTCCTTTATTGAGTGTCTTGCTAATTGCCAATAATTTCCACCTGTTGTCTATTCCATTTGCACAACAGCATGTGAAATTGATTGTCAATCAGTGTTGCTTCCTAAGTGGACAGTTTGATTTCACAGAAGTTTGATTTACTTGGAGTTACATTGTGTTGTTTAAGTGTTCCCTTTATTTTTTTGAGCAGTGTTTATCCAGGAGCTGGAGTGTCTGATTAATGATTCTGGAGGTTTCTGCATAAGACTGATGACACAGTCATTTGTTAATTTGTCCGTTCTCGTTTTGCAACAGTTCTTGCTTGTCAAATGTAGTTTTGATTTAGATTAACCTCATTTTCATCGCAAAAAATATTTTGTCAAGTGAATATTTTAACTCGACTGTTTTGAAGACAAAGTCGAGCTACTGTCATGGCCGTGGCGGCTGTGTTGGCAGCGGCGTCTGCTCCTGCACAAAAGCTTTTACGTTGGCCATACCTTGAGAACGATGTAAAAGAATAGAGATAGCATTCACCTTCCTACAGTCTGTTGTCCGATTTTAGATTTCACTAGGCAAGCACCCTGCATGTCTTGATGCAATGCCACTGTTGAATAAATGCATAAATAAATGACATATTCTGATAGTAGTCCTCTCAGTTCTCATTGATGATGACCTTAATCCCAACCCTAACTTGAACTCTAACATGCGCTTTGGCCTTAGAGGTCTTCTGTTATAAGATTTCCATTTGGGTACACCCTATAGGTAACAATTCCATGAAAGGGGTAGATGTGACTCTAACATTAACCCTATACTCCTAACCCTAAATAGATCACTGTCAGGCTGGTGGATGTTAAGAGGGTAAACTTTTACATGGCAAAAACAAAAACAAAAAACAAGAACACAACAGGTTCATTCTTGGCCTTCAAAATCACAGTTAGCAGAACAGTTCAGTTTTAGTAGCTGTTCAGGTTCTTTAGACCCCTGAAGTCAAAGTCATCTTAGGTGGTAAACCTAACAGAACATTATGTTAGAGAAGGCCAAAATGAGCTTTTCTGGAAAAAATGTGAAAACCCTTCTTGCTGTGTGTGTCAGTTAGAATGGTTATTTTCTTTGTTCTCTGAAGACTTGGAAGAAATGCTTAATAAAAACAAAAATGACAGATTCAGATAAGAACCAGGGTTCGGGTTGGGTTACATTTCAACCAAGAACCACAAAATACCTTTTGGCTTCGTTTAAGAAATATGCTCTGAAAATGAAGGTTACTTTTTTGTCTTCTTTTCTTACTCAAATATGAATAAAAACCATGTTTCAATAAGAGCAAGGACCAATAACCAGAATTAAAGTCGGAATAATAGAATTTAAATTATCCCCATTTTTCCCTCTGAAAGTCTTTTGAGGCAGACGAGGTGTGTTTTGTGTTAATGTAGGTCAGTACATTGTGAAGTGTTCATTGGCCATGGTTTTATTTTTGCTCTGGTGAGCAGCAGAATGGATTTCATCTCTCCTGTTCATTTCCTTTCTCCAGGTAAACATGCCCGAGCTGGCCTTGCTGCGTTTTGTGGTATTAGATGACGACTACATCGGAGATGATTTCATTGGCCAGTACAGCGTGGCCTTCGAGTGCCTTCAGCCTGGCTACCGTAATGTGCCCCTGCTGGGCCTGGCAGGAGACCCCTTACCCCACACCAGCCTGTTTGTCCACGTGGCAATCACCAACCGGCGAGGAGGTGGGAAGGCCCAGCGGCGAGGTCTTTCGGTGCGGAGGGTGGGGAGACGGGGGAGAGAGTACGTCACATTGAGGCACACTGGCATCAAGGTGGTGGACGAGACTTTTAAATCAGCCAGTGCCCCCCTCAAAGAGGCGACGGACCTGCGGGAGGATGCTCAGGTGAGACTGCAAGTGGACTGGAATCGCCAGACGCCAGATAATCTATGTGACGTGATTGCCAGTGTGATATATGGCAGACCAAAAGTTTTCATTCATAATATTATTTTTTAGTAAGTGTGAATTATCCAGAGTAGCCAGGATGTTGCTCCTGGAAAGATCTATGAGTAACATAAACAATTCCAGTCCTGTCCTTTATATTGGCCTAGAAATCCAGGCAAAACACTTTCACCCTCAGAGGTGAGAGAGGCTTGTGACCTGACCCTATGTTGATAGGATGGTTATAAGGGTGAATTGGAGAGGATTTCATGAAGGTGCTGAAATTAGATTCTACCTGAGACTTTTCTGTAGAGTGAATAAGAGAGTGGGGGAGGAGGAGGAGGAGGAGGAAGCAGCAGCGACAAAGGAGTCAGTGAGAAGAGTGGAGGAGGATTATAAAGCTTCTATAAATACCAGCAAAAATAGAACCTGGGTCGCACAGCTCCCACCAGCTTACTGCTGAACACCAACACGTATTGGTGGGCAATGTGAGAAGAATCCTTTTTTTTGCCTGTGGATCTGTTTTTAGAGAGGTATATTGTGACTGTAAATATATGCTATATGCCCGGATATGATTAGAAACCCCGGGACTTTCTTGTTCCTCTAGATTGCGGCTCTGTGCATAAAACCCAGTGTTTAGGTTGAGTCCCTGGCTTAAACGTCATCCAGGACCCTTTACCATATACCAAAATGGTTTGGCTGAATAATAGGCCAAATCTATGAGTCCAGAAGGACTGTGACTTGACTTTACATGGGTGATGACCGACAAATCAGCCCAGTCATGGCCCAAGCACAGGTGCTGAGAATGAACAAGGTGCATATTGTGTCCAAGTTTATATTAGCACACGTGGGCCATAGTTGATCATAATACGTGAAATCTGACTCACTTTTAGTGAGTCGCTACCAAAACAGAGCCAAGTGTGGCAATACTGTGCCTCAACTGGATCACTTCACCTAACCGCGTGGTTCAGATGACCTGAAATGGCAACTGTGAGCCAGTCTTGCGAAGTAGAAGACAAGGTAAGATAAATAAAGTAGCAGTAGTATTGAACTTAAATTTAGCTGATGGACAGAAACACATTTCTAAATTAATGATGTTACTTTTTAATCATAGACTGTATATAAAAGATGTAACTCCTGGGCCTGAAAAGTGAAGCCAAACAAAAAGACTTGCAGTTCTGTAGAGGTTTAAAGACAACCACCCCTCGTTTACTGTGCTGTGTGATCTACAGTAAATACTTGCCAGATGATGTTATGGTCTTAATTGCTAGTTTCAAGGGATATTAAAATGCAACATGAAGTTCAATTTGCAAATTATGGTCCTTATTAGACAGGTGGATGTGCCAGTCTCAGATATGTTTATTGGCTTAGATCCAACCCCACATGTGGTTTCAAAATACCAAGAAGGTAATGGCAAAAACACTCAGCCTGAACAGGACTTCACTAACCAATAGGTGCTGTTACGGTGGCTACATCCATCCTTTATACACAGTCTGTGTGTATACATTAGGGTTGCGTTCCCTGTGTGTTCCTGCTGATACTGCAGGTTAAAACTTTTCTAAAAGAACAACCAGTTTCAAAAATGCCCAGTGGGGAATTCACTAACATTAATGAGGAATGCATCTGTGTGCCGAAGATAAATGCAGCCATCACGAATACATGCATTATTTTCCTGCCATGATGTGACAAAATGTCTGCTTTGCGTGTAACGTTTGAGTGACCACACGGTTTTGTCCATGTAGTGTAGGTTAGTGAATTAAATAATAGAAATGAGTCTCTGGTTGTTAATGTCATTGTAATTTTTTTTCAGTATAAAGCAGAGAGTAAATTCCCTGCCATCTCATTCATCAGCCAATCCCTCCCAGTCAGTCTGTCAGACACCCTCCCACACAAACCCACGCACACACACACTGAGTCCTACACAGAAACACTTTTTACTCATTCAGAAACAGCTTTTAATCTTCCTGCTTCAATCTCATTGTCCTTTCCCCCACTGTTGTGGACTCTCTCCTTTTCTCTGTCTCTCTGCCATGAGTCCAGCTGTGGGCTCATCTGCCACAGTTATTATTCATCATGCTTCTCGGTGTCTGTCACATGCACAGACATGCGGATGCACTTACACACAGGTGGGGCATGATAATTGCTAGTCCAGTTGGGGATGCGCCAAGTGGCAAATGGCATTCGGTGAGACAGCAGAGGCTTTATATTCTGGTGCTTATGTGTGCAGAAGTAAACCTTTTACCTTTGTTATGAAGTGACCCTGAATGGCAGTTCAGCAAATGAATCCTATTTTCTGTCACAGTCAAATCTGCGAACCAATCCAGTTCTGCATCCTGACGCACCTGCAGTGGCTGAAAAAAAAATTCCAAAAGCTTTGATTTTCCTGTTCCAGATTTGTGCCATATTGTCTCCTCTTTTGCCAAATGCGCTTAAGCTGAGGCTGATTTCACTGGATTAAAGGCAGCAGTGACTGCCATATTGATTTAATTCACAAGAGAGACAGCGGATGACAGGGGAATAGAGGGGGAAGTGAGTGGGGTGTGTCATCATTTTTGGCTTTTCCCAGCTTAATTTTACAGCCGGAACTGTACATCAGATCTAATGCTATTTTCCCTCTCCTCTCTGTCTGTTTGCCTTCACACCATTTCCAGAGCACCACAGCCAGTTTCAAAGAGCAGTGTGGGCTCCCCACTGTGGCCAAACTGAAGCAGTGCATCCAGACCCTGGCCACGAGGCTGCAGAGTCCTGAGGGCACTATGGGGGCCACCATGGTCCTGAAGGATGGCTATCCATGTCTGGAGCCCCTGGCCAGCCTCTCAGAACCAACTCGCAAACTGCTCGCTGCTTACGAAACGGTCAGTAAAACAAAGACAATTCATTTCTAAAACTACCTGAATATGCTCCTTGCTTCCTTATTAATGAAAGATGTATTCATCCCTTCCTTGTGCTTATCATTGTTCTATAAATTAAGGGCACAACAATTCCAAAACAACACCAAAACCACAAAGCAAACATCCATAATATCATGTCTTGTTTTCATCTTCTCGTATCGTGATACCTGCATGCATCTTGTCACGCCAAGTTCAAGCATGCAGGTCTGGTGAAAGCTGCGATGTAGTCTTTTCAGTTTTTTCTCCTTCTTCCCTTTTAACGAAAAACAGGAATATGAACTGAAGTCACAGTCCAGACATGAAGGGGTGAAGCTACTATGATTTTTGGATCACTGCAAATATTCCAGCATAAGCAAATATTGCTATGTACTACATCATAATTAATGTCGCTCTAAGAAAATGATTCTAACTGGCCAATCACATTGTGATGGGATACTTTTGAGATGGACTTATTTGTACCTCTAGACTGTCAGCTTGTGCTCTTCATGTTAGTGCAGCTCACACTTTCACTTAAAGCCTGAGGTCATGAGTTTGCGACATGAAGTGCTGTGGAAAATATTTGCCCACTTCCTGATTTTATAGGTTTTTGCATATTTGTTAAATATGTTTCAGATCATCAAACAGATTTTCACAGCTGGAAAAGATTTAACCTGATTTAAGCTTAGATCGCTGTGTACCATTTAGATGTTTTTTAGACTTCTGATCATGTCCAAATCTAAATAAAGCCAGTAAGCTGGGGCTGGAGTTCAGTGGTGAATTTACCTTCTTCCTGATGGTTTGTCAGTCACCAGCACCAGGCATGTCAGTCTCAAGCATGGCTGTCTTTGAGGTTAAAATGCTTTGAGGTTTCTTATTTTTTTCCAGAACAAGCACCTGCACCAATCAGAAGGAGTTAATGATGTCATAAATTTAATAGACTAATTGAAAGGATTCAAGGATTCATTATTGTTATTCTCATCACATTTACATGGAGTGGAACAAAATTTCCGTTCTTGGGTCCCAGTGTTGCCCTTAAAGAAGAATAAATTTAAAAAGTAACAACAATATAAATGAAAAATATACATATATACACAAACACACACACATATATATATATAAGTGAATAAATATAAACATACAATAAACAGTTTGAGATGGAGTAAAGGCAGTGACACTTGGTGCCACAGCAGTGATGATTGTGCAATAACAGCAGCATGAGTGTGTGTAGGATTGATGGAGGGAGAGCAGTGCAGCTACACAGCTTCATCAGAGTTCAGCGGTCTTACAGCTTCAGGGAAGAATCTGTTCCTCGATCTGGTGGTCCTGCTCTTGATGCTCCTCAGCTTCCTACCTGAGGGGAGTGGAACAAAGAGCGTGTGTGCTGGGTGTGTGGACTCCTTCAGGATGCAGGTGGCCCTTTTCCTGCATCTGGCAGTGTAAATGTTGTTGGTGGTGGAGAAGCTGACTCCAACAGTCCTCTGTGCAGCCTTCACCACCCTCTGCAGAGCTTTGTTCTCTGCAGAGCAGCTTCCGTGCCACACAGTGATACAGGAGCCCAAGACGCTCTCCTCCACACATCTGTAGAATGAGGAGGCGCCTCTACTTCCTCAGCCTTCTGTGGAAGCAGAGCTGTAGCCGGGGACCACTTCCACTGCAGATCCTCCAATGTTCAGGGGGAGCAGGGGGTGTCTGACCCTTCTGAAGTCCACAATCATCTCCTTTGTTTTTTGCCACTTTGATGCAGAGATTGTTCTCTCTGCACCAACCCTCCAGGTGTTCCACCTCCTGCCTGTAACCGGACTCATTGTTGTTGGCGATGCAACCGACCACTGCTGTGTCATCTGCAAACTTCATGATAATCTGGGTGTTTTGATGAGCAGTCATATGTGAGTTTGGTGAACAGAAGAGGGCTCAGCACACAGCCCTGGGGGAGACAGTTCTGAGGATGATGGGGGAGGAGGAGTCATGGTGGAGCCTCACAGATTGTGGCCTGTTCATCAGGAAGTCCAGGACCCAGTTGCAGAGGGAGAAGCTCAGTCCAAGTGTGAACAGTTTGTGCACCAGGTTCTGTGGAACGATGGTGTTGAAGGCTGATGTGAATTCCACAAAGAGCATACGGACACAGGAGTCCTTACACTCCAGGTGGGTGAGGAACCACAGAGGAGATGGTGTTCTCCGTGGACCGGTTCTTCCGGTATGTATATTGGTGTGTGTCCACAGTGACATCGATGGTGTCCTTGATGTGGGCCATAACCAGTTTCTCAAAGCACTTCATGACTATCGGGGTGAGAGCTACTGGCTGACAGTCATTCAGGCCTGTCACTGTGGAACTCTGGGGGACCGGGATGTTGGTGGTCTTTAAGCAGGTGGGGACAGCTGTCTGTATGAGGGAGGAGTTTAAAATATCCATCAACACCCCAAAGAGTTGATCTGCACAGTCCCTTAGCACCCGCCCAGGGTGCTTTGTGAGGATTAATCCTCTGTACGAGCCTCCTCGCCTCTGCTGGGGTCACACTGAGGGGCTCTTCTCCAGGTGGTGGGGTGAGTCTGATGGTGGAGGGGGTGGTGGGGTCCTCAAAGCAGGCGTAGAACCTGTTGAGTGTGTCAGGCAGAGAAGGGTCTTTAGGGCATTGTGCTTCTCTGGAGTTATAGTCTGTGACGCACTTGATGCCCTTCCACATGCTCCGTAGATCCTGGGAGGAGAAGAGTCTCTGGATCTTCTGAGCATATGTGTCTTTGGCCCTCTTTATGCCAGCACTCAGCTCTTTTCTGGCCCTTCCTCATCTCTGTGCTTGTCCTGTTGGACCTCAGTGCAGCTTTTGATACTGTTGATTGTAACATTTTATTACAGAGATTAGAGCATGCCATAGGTATTAAAGGTACTGCACTGCAGTGGTTTGAATCATATTTATCTAATAGACTCCAATTTGTTCATGTAAATGGGGAGTTGTCTTCACACACTAAGGTTAATTATGGAGTTCCACAGGGTTCTGTGCTAGGTCCAATTTTATTTACATTGTACACGCTTCCCTTCAAACCAGATACTTACTCTGGATGGCATTACTTTGGCCTCCAGTAACACTGTGAGAAATCTTGGAGTCATTTTTGACCAGGATATGTCCTTCAATGCACATATTAAACAAATATGTAGGACGGCTTTTTTACATTTGTGCAATATTTATAAAATTAGAAACATCCTTTCTCAGACTGATGCTGAAAAACTAATCCATGCATTTATTACTTCTAGGCTGGACTACTGTAATTCATTATTATCAGGCTGTCCTAAAAGTTCCCTGAAAAGCCTGCAGCTGATCCAAAATGCTGCAGCTAGAGTACTGACATGGACTAGAAAGAGAGAGCAGATTTCTCCCATATTGGCTTCTCTTCATTGGCTCCCTGTTAAATCTAGAGTAGAATTTATAAGGTCTTGAATAATCAGGCCCCATCTTATCTCAAAGACCTCATAGTACCGTATCACCCCAATAGAGCACTTTGTTCTCAGACTGCTGGCTTACTTGTGTTTCCTAGGATACTTAAAAGTAGAATGGGAGGCAGAGCCTTCAGCTTTCAGGCCCCTCGTCTGTGGAACCAGCTCCCAGCTTGGATTCGGGAGACAGACACCCTCTCTATTTTCAAGATTAGGCTTAAAACTTTCCTTTTTGATCAAGCTTATAGTTAGGGCTGGATCAGACGACACTGAACCACCCCTTAGTTATGCTGCTATAGGCCTAGGCTGCTGAGGGGGTCCCATAATGCACTGTTTCTTCTCATTCACCTTTATTTTCTTGTTTATACTTCACTCTGTACTTAATCATTATTATTAATCTCTGTCTCTCTTCCACAGCATGTCTTTTGTCCTGTCTCTCTCCCCTCAGCCCCAACCAGTCGCAGCAGATGACTGCCCCTCCCTGAGCCTGGTTCTGCTGGAGGTTTCTTCCTGTTAAAAGGGAGTTTTTCCTTCCCACCATCGCCAAGTGCTTGCTCATAGGGAGTTGTTTTGACTGTTGGGTTTTCTCTGTGTTATTGTAGGGTCTTTACCCACAATACAAAGCGCCTTGAGGCGACTGTTTGTTGTGATTTGGCGCTATATAAATTGAATTAAATTGAATTGAATTGAATTGAATTGAATTGAATCGAATCCAATCCAATCCAATCCAATCCAATCCAATCCAATCCCCAAAGCTGAATGCAGCATTCCTGGCTTTCAACAGAGCGGGAACCTCTGCATTCAGGCAGGGTTTCTGGTTTGGACAGCATGTCACAGTCCTGGTGGTGGTAAAATCCCCAGCACACTTGCTTATGTATCTGAGGACAGCAGATGTATAGTCCTCTAGATCCACCTTTCCCTCATAGACAGCAGCCTCCCTAAAGACCTGCCAGTCTGTACACTGGAAACAGTCCTGCAGTACAGAGGCAGCATCACTGGGCCACACAGTGATGCTTTCTGTGTTGGTTTGGAGCATCTCAGCAGGGAGTGATAGGCCAGGACCAGCATGATGGAGATGTGGTCAGTGATCCCGAGGTGGGGGCTCTGTATGCATCTCGTTTGTTGGTGTAAACACGGTCTAGTGTGTTATTTTCCCGTGTTGGTATGGTGACCTGCTGGTGAAATGTCACCAGCAGAATGTGGTAGCAGGTTTACCTGCTACCACATAGAATGCATCCGGGTGCTTGTTACTCCTGTAGAAAGAGGAGTCTGCAGGAGGCAGAGCTTATTTTGGAACCAGTGCCTTGTGACCCTCAGTGGCACTGTGCTGTGATACTGTACCAGCTGGTGTGTAACTGTCATAGCTCTTACAGTGCTTTGTAGAATGTCATTATTTCAATAAGGAGAGATCAATAGGAGAAATTGAACAAGATTTATTGATAATACAAATAGCTGTTTGGTGATTAGAGTCTGATGGCCGTTGAAGCTGAAGGGTCGAGATAGGAATTAGGCAGGACTCCCCTGATTCTAGATGCTGGTGGTGGTGGAGACCAAGATGGAGGCATATGAATGATTGTGTGTGTCCAAAAATTTCACTGGTACTGTATATTCATGAGCTTTGCTTTGCGCATCGGTTTATTCATAAAGTACTCATAAGTAAGACTGCTTTTGATAATTTTGCTCCTGTGGCATCAGAAAGTTTTCCACAGTTTGCTAATTGGTTTTCAGATTCCTAACACTGCATTACTGAGTGTGCACACCCCTGCTTACGTACGTTTACACTGTCCGTAGGCATTAAATATGCAGAAACTCTGTGGTGACATGGAACAGTCACCCACATACCTTCTCAAGCAAGCAGGCACACACACATGCATGCACACCTCCTACTCAGTCTCCTCTTGCATCAGATCAGGACGAGACTTTCCCACCTGCTTCAGTGCTCAGCTATTTACTCCTACACACATCTCAGAACAGAGTGCTTGTTTATGCATGTCAGTGCAGTTGATGATGTTTGTAGCAGAACCTGGCAACTGCAAACCCAGCAGGTCAGCATCATGATGCCACAGTCGGTGTGATCTCCAATCAAACATCTCACACACACACACACACACACACACACACACACACACACACACACACACACACACACACACACCTCCTGCTCTCCTCCTGTATTCAGGTCTTTTCTTCCTTTTTTTTTTTATCACTGATTTAAGACAAACTTACACTTGACTAATTAAAACAGGAAACTATAGTTACAGCTCTTACCACCATAATTAGCTGAACACATTCTTTGCTATTTAGAGACTGTAGTGATGTCAGTGTGTTCACAGGTGACGTGTAAACCCAAGCTGCTTGGTTTGCAGCGTTGTTTAAGTGGGTGCTACGTGTCATCCACAGGAATACCAGGACCCAAAGGTTTCCAGCAGAACATAGTAATATGCAGCACTGCTGCAAATAAGACATCAGTGCTGCCGAAAATCATTAATCTCAGGATTTAGCACACGGAACAGTAAAATAAACCTTTTAATTCTTTCACTGGTGAGTGCGCTTTCAGTGCTGCTGTTTATTTCTAGCATAACAGCTGTACAGTAGAGCTCAGAAACTTTAAACGTGATGTATTTAGACATTAAAGGTTATTGCTCCATGGCCTAATAAAGGAGATGTAGGAACTGCTTTAGTTTGCTGCCAGGGTGAAATTCATTTTGCTGATTGAATAGTTATTCTTGGTAATGAATAATTTTCTAATCTGTGCTCCAGTAGCTGCAATTCCCCCAGTGTAATACCAACTTAGCAGCAGATTAGAAAAAAAATATAAAAACATTATATATTTTCTGCATCAGCAAATTAATGCATGCAAATTACTGTGACAATGCAACCCACAGTTTGTGCTTCATTCAGTGGTTTTATTAAGTTACCATTTAATAACCTGTACATATGAAACATATTCCCCAAACAGAGTCTGTACTACACTTTAGACGTCCATTGTAAATGAACTAGTTCTTATATAGCACTTTTCTACTCTAACTGAGCACTCAAAGCGCTTATGCAACATGTTTGCATTCACCTATTCCCATTCTGTATCCAAGCTAAGTGCTTACTGTCTGACATTCACACGCATTCATACTCCAGCGCTTCAGTATCTTGTCCAAGAATACTTTGGCATGCAGCCCAGAATTGAACCGCCAACCTTCCAATTAGTAGGTGACCCGCTCTACCTTCTGAGCCACAGCCACCCTATAGCCCATCCGTCCATCCATCCATCATGCTTTATATAAAAGAATCAGTGAAAACCTGGCGCTTCTAGCCAATTTTGAACCAAACTCTGATCATAACCTGCTCCCAACCAGGTTATGTGCTCAACATGGTGACTTAGCTAGGTCAAAACAGACCCTATTAAACTATTAGGAACTTCCTCCACTGTCTTTGGACTTGGAGAGCAAGCCAGAGTAGGTCTACCCTGCTGCAGGAAGAGCATCCAAACTCCACACAGAAAGGCTCCAGATGACCAGGGATTTTAATAATAATGCTGTTGCCCATCTAAATAAAGCTCCCTTTATCGTTTCCTGCATCTCTGGACCTTATTCTGCTATATTTGGATTGCTCCCTGGAAGTCCCTTTCTTTCCCATTACACTGTTAATCTCCTCCAGTGTGTCAAAACAGCCATGGTTTAACTTGACTTCTAATTTTTGGAAAGAGAGCAAAGTCCCAGAAAAGTTCAGGTCATTTACATTGCAAGACCTTCCTCAGAAGCCTCAGAACACAAGTTTGAGGTCATGGTGAAATCTCACAGTGCATAGTGCACAGAGCTAGTGGTCATAATGGGCCTTCAAGGAAGTGATTTAAAAGTAGCAGCTAAACTGGAAGAAGCCCTGAGATGCATGAGGAGACGATCTGGAAGAAGAGAATGATCAAATTTAAATCAGGTAAGGTTTCGATCCTGGATGGGCCAGTTCCTGAAGTGGTATGAAAAAATATTGGGTTTTTCTAAAGAGCTCACTGAAGTCGAGTGTGGCACTGTAATAGGATGCTACCATTGCAGCAAGTCAGTTCATGACATTTCTTCCCTTTTTTAGATAGTCCATGATCACCCATTTTTGCAAAGTGGAAACATTTAGGAACCACAGCAACTCAGCCGCGAAGTGGCAGTAAGTGGCAGAGCACGCAAAGTTAGAGAGCGGGGTCGCCAAGTACATGAGGTGCAGTCACTGTGGGTTTTCATGGTTGAACAGCTCCTGTAGTGTAATGTGTAGGTAGCCCAGTGCTTCTCTTCCATCTCCTTTGCAGCTCTTTTAAAGGCCCTGGATGAATAAAAGCCTAAAAAGAGAATGTAGAAGGGCTGATGGAAGAAATCTAAACTTCAAGTCCACCAGTTTCATGTGAAGGAGCTGTTGCTTTCATTGAATAATCTAATGGAAGGCAACAATTTACTGGTTAAATTTCAGTCTGTCTTTAGAAAAAAAAACACAGTACAGAAACTGTGTTAGTGTTATTGATGACATTTGAATCCATGTAGGTAATGGTACTGTTCTTATTTTATTAGACCTGCCTGCAGCATTTGATACAAGTAACAATACCATTCTCCTCAACAGACTTAGAAATGAGGTTGGCCCAGAGAGAAGGGCACTCACTTCACTCACTTACTTCTCATTTAATCCAGAATAACACAGAAATCTGTATTCTGGTCTTATTGCCATTAAGGACCAGATGACTTTTTACTTCCACCTTAACTCCAGTAAAGCTGAAGTCCTTGTTGGTCCTGATCATATTTCTAGTGGTGTCACTCCCCACCTTGGACAACTAATAACTGACTCAAAGCAATCTGCTAGAAAGGTGGACACCATCAGTTTCAACCAGAACATCCAACATTTAGTGCAGTCTTGCTTTGATTGGTTAGAAATACTACAAAGATCAGACCAGTACTTCTGAATGATATTGTTGAACACCTTAAACACACCCTCATTGAGTGGATACAAAACATGACAGCAAGGCTCCTCACAAACACTTGCAGAAAGACTCTGGCTCTCTATCAGTTACAGGACCCAATTTCAGATTTTAGTGATTACTTTTAAATGACTCCATGGTACGGCTTCACTTTAGATCTCAGAGCTCCTAAAAACGTATACTGACCCCAGACCCCTCCGATTGGAGAATCAATAATTGTTAGTGGTTCCACAGCCCAGACGTAAACAGGCCTGAAATATGACAGAAACCACTCAGTTTAGAAAAGAGAAACAACGGTTAGGTAGGCATCCAGGGGAGAAGAGTTAAAGAACTTTTCCAGTGCCCTCCATGATGTTTGGAACAAAGCCACAGTTTTTGTAGTTTTGCCTCTGTACACCACCGCAGTGAATTGGAACCAAACAGCCAATATGTGATTGAAGTGCAGATTTTCAACTTTAATTCGACGGGTTTTATTAAAATTCTGCATGAACCGTTTATGAATTACAACCATTTTAATACACAGTCCCATAAATTAACATAAATTTAAATTTAAAAACTCTTTTTACTAATTGGATGATAAAACTTTGCAGCCTTTGAAGTCTAGAACTCATGGATATCATCGAATGCAGTTTCCTCTCTCGAGCTGCTCTGCTAGACCTTTACTGCAGCCACCTTCAGTTGCTGCTTGTTTGTGGGTCTTTCTGCATTCAGTTTTGTATTTAATAATAGAAAAGCATGCTGTGTTGGGCTGAGATCCGACGACTAACTTGAGAAACTCTCAAGTTTTGGGTCCATTAGCATTTCCAATCAGTTTAGCAGCATTTGGCTGAATCTGAGCAGAGTACAGCCCTGCACACTTCATAATCATTGCTGCTGCTTCTATCATCAGTCACATCCTCAAGAAACACTAGTGATCCAGTTCCACTGGCAGCCATACATGTCCATGCCATCACATTACCTCCACCATGTTAGACAGATGGTGTGGCATGCTTTGGGTCATGCCTTTCTCTTATCATTCTGGTACAGGTTAACCTCGGTTTCATCTGTCCAAAGATTTATTCCAGAACTGTGCGGCTCTTTCAGATGTTCTGATTTGACCTTCCTGATTTTGAGTGTAATCAGAGGTTTGCACCTTCTTGTGATTCCTCTGTATTTCCATTCATGAAGGCAGCTCTTGACTGTAGACTCTGACAGTGATGCATCTGCCTCCTCAAGAGTCTTCTGGACTTGAGGCTGTTTTTCTTAACCATGGAAATAATTCTGTCATCATGCGCTTCATGTGTGATTTACGTCAATAAAATGCAAAGTCATCAATAAAATGCAAATTCAAAACTTTGAGTCAACTTCAGATGTTATGTCTGATTCATTTGTCATGAAGCTGTTTGTCATGGGGGGGACTGTGGATAAAAACGGGTGGAATTCTTAAACAGTTCATTGTTTGTCTTTGTTATGTAGCCTTCTTTGTCTCTTGTTTTATAGGCTATATTATTATTGCCATCATTATTATTATTATTATTAATTTAATGTATTTTTAAATGTTTTAATGCTATGCTTTTTTTTTTTTTTTACATTTTGTGATGCATCTTGTAACTTTGGTTTTAAAAGCTGATGTAGAAATAAAGTTTATTACTTTTGTCCATATATACCTGTTGTTTGTCTGAAAAAAAGTTCTGCAAGTTTGAACATAGAAATTGTCGTTCTGTTTGTTCAGATGATTGCTGCCCAGAAACAGCTGATCGAGAATGCAGATGGAGTACAGGAGAGGATCGCGCAGGTGCAGAGGGAAGGTAAAGTCTGCAGAGATGGATGAAAGGCTGTATGGGCTGATGTGAGTGTAGTTTTGATCAGCTCTCATGAATAAAACATCTGTAGCACAGGATATGCCCAAATTCTAACAAATCATCAAATGAGCAAGTCTGGCTGAAACATCTAACAGGAGAGCTTAATGAGGGTGACTCCTCAGAGAATGAGTCTGTCAGTAAACAGCTTTGCATGTGGTGATTGTAGAACTCTCTGTGTGGATGTCTGATTAGAAAGAACCAAAGGCAGGCTAATATTTGGGCTTTTTCAAAATAGAGTTCCCTTGAGACACATATCTATGGAAGTGTATCTCTGTTTGAAACATTCTTACATTTTATTGGATTTCCTAAACAGCAGGACAGCTGTGCATCCTTCACAGAGAAAAGAAAAGGCAGCCCAGTGTATTTTTACACCCTCCCACAGCTGTGGATGATTGCTGACCTTTATCTGTCAATGTGAATGTCATGAAGGAGGGTGCGCTGCTTTTATGTAAACATGTCAATATATGACAACACACTCATTGCTGAAACTGTCCCTTAGGCATTTTATCTGCGTCTAAAGATAGCTGAGGGAAATCGTCTTCATGCTTGACATCTATAGTTCACCTGAATTTGATTGCTGATTCCCAAGCGACTACTGTATGCCTCTGAACTGATGGAAAGCTCCTGGTTTTGTGTTTCACAGGAATGGACTTCCATGAGGATCTCTCTCGGCTTGGAGAGAAGGAAGGACTGAAGGGTCGCAAGCTTAACAAAGCTGTGGAGAGTTTCACCTGGAACATTACTGTACTCAAGGTGAGGGAATATCACATAATTATTTGAAAACTCACACTGACAGACTTCCGTCTGTATCATCATGTTAGCTTTGCTCACAGCAGCAATGCTAACATGAACTACAATGTTTAAGCCTCAGTTTGGCATTTTGGTTACTGCCATCTTCTTTTTTTAAAAAAGCTTTCTGGAGCAGGAAGTGACCATATTTGGATGAGCTGGAGAGTTAGCGCTGGCCAGCTGGCTTGGTCTGGTGCTTAACTCTCAATGAAAGTAGCCATACCCTTAATTTTAAGATTTTTAGTTTTAGAACAATTAAAATATGTGAGTGTGAGTTCTACTCTTGGTTCAGTCTCAGTTCTGCATGATGTCAGTGAGAGGCAGCCAATCAGAAGAAAGGTGACTTTAAAGGAGAGGAAGGGATGCTACAATCACAGTAGGGAAGACAGTGGTCGGAGACTGCAGCGCATCCAAAAGTATTGCAACCATGTGCAATGAACTTGGTCCAGCCAGATGTGAAACAGAAATTCAGAAATACCTCAAGTAATAACTCCAGTGTTATTGTAGGGTCTTTACCCACAATACAAAGCGCCTTGAGGCGACTGTTTGTTGTGATTTGGCGCTATATAAATAAAATTGAAATAAATTGAATATTGACTCTCTCCATTTATAAATTAGATGGCATTTATTTGCAGACTTCCACCAGTCTGTCTGAGAGTAATTGCAGTCAGTTGGACCATGCTGGTCAGCTCCCACCATACAATCTGTGTAATCGCAAAGGTGGCCCCAGAGTTTGAGGGTGCAGCTGAGGGCATGTCCATGTGCTATTATTTGCCTTTGTTTGTCGAATACAAAAAAATTCAATGCAATCACTGTGCAACCACCGAAATTTCCTAGTTGCGAGGAGGCAGCTATTCTATTTTTACTCTACTGCGACTGAGCCATAAGGCAGCTTGTTTCAGATAGAGCTGAACTGAGTGGCTGCACCAGTGCCCAGTACAAGATAAATAAGGATTTCTTCTGACCTGGGAATCATGCAGAGCCACAGTAGCAGAGTCCAAGAGTAAACATCTGGAACATCAGCTTTAAATTCTTAAAAATATAAGAAGAATACCCGCAACACCTCCTGCACACATACCTCCCAGAGAACAATAAAACAGATTTAAATGCTACCTTTTGCTTTGATTCATTAGTTCATTACTTTGCAGGTGTGAGCCCAACTCATGTCTTTCTTTGTGCTGCAGGGCCAGAGCGATCTGTTACGAGGGGCTAAGATGGATTCCCTGGATGCTCTGAGACAGCTGGCACTGGCCTGTGAAGCCTGTGGACTCACCTCCGCCTCCTCTTCCTCCAATTCCTCATCCTCCAATTTCTCCACAGCTGAGCTGCACTACTCCTCCCACCCACTGTCTGGCCGCCGAAGCAGCACACACGGCAACGGACGCATCTGACACCCACCTGCCCACCCCCCACACCCCACACCCCGGGTCCAACACACTGCCAAAGATGAAAAGGGAGTGGAAAGAGTGATTACAGGGGATAGCAGAGATGAGGAGACAGAAAAAAAAGAAAAACCTGGGTGTGAAAAGCAAAAGATTAGACAGGAGGATTTTCTTTCTGGTCATATTCCTTTATACAGTGCAGTAAGTAACTAGACTAAAGCCTTATGGTGGGTTCTGAATTTCCAGCCTACGGAGATGCTCATGAATGTCTGCGGTGGAAGAAAAGACACTCCACACGGGAACTTTTTTGGCTCCTGCTTAATTTTCTGAGAGTGTAATTCAGCATTTAAAATTAGCAGTTTTTTTCCTCACCAGAGAGGAAATCAAAGACACCTCATTAGTAGTTTGTGACAGTAGGGCCATTGATGATTAGGGTCACGTTGCTGGTGTTTCATTTGAGAGGTGAACTTGTGGAACGCAGTGAATGTAGCGCTGACTGTAGAGCCGCTACATTGGCTTATCCCTCGGGAAGGCGGCGAGATTGCGAACGGCGGAAAGGTGCAATAACAGGTTGAGAGCTGTGATTCGATTAGCCTAGACTTTTTTATGTCACAAAAATTAATGGTACTTTTGTTTTTAGATGTAGCTGCAGAAAAGTTTGCAGCTGCTTATTATATTGAAAACTAGAGGTTTAATCCTGTTAGGATGACCGCAGATCAAGTAGAGTATATACTAACATGACGGACGGTTACTGTTGTGTTCAGTAACATTTTTCCTTCATCTGAATGGTTGAAGTTTCCCTTTTCTGGCTTGTTCTCCGTCCTAAAAAAGCATAGCGGCGCCTGCAAAATTTCTTCAAAGCTTTTGAACAAAAGGAGTTTGAGATGTAGAAAAAGGACCTTATCTCATATATGAGGAGTTATTAATGAGGTTTGGGAGTTTGGAAAGGTTGCAGGTCAAATCCATCCAAACATTTGTGTGATTTATCTATCACTTCTTTCCAGACTCCAATCTCTTAAGCTCTGTAGGCCTTATCAGGCCTGTTTGAGGATTAATGCACTTACTAGAAGCCCTTGTAACTCTGAGCACACTCACACATTTCCCCTTCTGACTTCTGTATTTGTGCGAAGAAGACACCAGACGCTCACACGCAGGTTCTTGTTATCTCCACACCACGGCCTGTGGGACTGTCGGATCTGTCTGGAGAGGGCTTGGTGCGGTAATTGGAGAGGATGTGTGTGTGTGTGTTGATACTGTAGTACTACATGTCTGCTGTAGTCGTGGGTGGATCCTGTTACCACCTCACTATACTGACATGTGGTGTAATGAAAGCTCAGAGTCCGTGCAGGAAGAGCGGGTTCCTGCAGCTTTCATGGAGTCTACTGTATTGATGTAGCAATAATAGTTTTAAATTACAATAATACGGAGAGACTGTATAACTTGACAATAGAATTAACTCCACAACTCAGTTATAAAAGGAATAAAGTAAACAAATATGACGTGTGGCAGGGGCTGAGCATTAGCGTGTGCTTCTCTGTAACACGGGGAAACACCTGGTACTTGTTCTTAAACTCTGCCTTTGTACTTTCTTCTGGTGATGCTGTGTGTTAACCAAACTCCACAGAGGTGAGGCCAAGCAGCACATGGGACCAAACTAACATGATTCCAAATGCCCTCAACTCAAGCTTTTTCTTAGGGTCACATGTCTTAAAGTGGACCAGGTGATGCTCATTTCCAGCTCCAAGTTTTTAATTCTGCTAGAGTGGCTTTACATGAATTACACTTCAAAATAATCCTTATTTGCTCATCCTCTGTCTGAAACAAGTTGTTTCACTTTCTTCTGATCAGCTGGCCCTCGCAGATTTGAGCAGCAGGTGGGCGGAGCTTCTGTGCCTCAGATGATCATATTAGAGATATCCTGTCCTGTATGATATCCTGGCATACAGAAGCAAGAGTAGAAAAAAAATATATGATAAAATAGAAATGATGTTAATAAAAAAACAGATTAGTTCTGCTGCATTGACTTGCGATCGTAATCCAAGGCCGCTAAGCTGAACAACTTAATTTCCTCCTCCAACGACTGCAGTATTTGAAGGTGGAGGGAGGCAACTTAGGACTAGAGAGACATTTTGAATGTTTATTTTGGCCTTTCAGAAAAGCATGTAGGCTGAACATGGCTAAATGTTGAAGCTTTACAGCTGGTGGCGTTTTTAGAGTAGACAGGATATAAAGAGAAACACAGGGTTTACTGACGTATTTAGCCCTCTGCTGAAGTGCATGTGCAAGGCTACTGTATGTTCTGAATGAGTCTGCCACGTTTTGTAATAACCTCTTTCTTACCCCCTACTTCTCTCCTTCCTCTTGTTCCTGCTGCTCTCCCGGAGACTCCAGGGGGGCAGTGACAGAGCTGGTATACTGAGTCATAGCCACAGGAGGAAGCTGACCTAATAACATTTCCATGTTTTTCTGTGTGTGTGTGTGTGTGTGTGTGTGTGTGTGTGTGTGCTTGTGAAAAGGCTTCACAAAGCAGAAAACAAATAATGGAGAGAGAGAGCAAAGGTTGAAGAATAGAAGAAGTGGCTGATATTGGTTGCATGTGTGGTTGGGTGGGCACACCTGCAGAGCTTCATAATTGGCTGTGAGCAGTAGACACGGTGACAGCGCCTGCTGTTTGGGTCTATTAATAACACTCTGACTCACTGGAGGCTTCAAGATGTGAGTTTATGCTGGAGTGCTTATGTTTGTCACCATACCATGGTGCCCTAATTCCTGACCCGATGATGCAAACTGGTTCTCAGTCACTGTTGATTCAGGTTCTCTGTGGAGAATCACTGCCCCCAAGAGGCAAGTTTCTAAATGCTTTCATAGGGTCAAAGGAGGCATTGACCTCCTACACATGTCCAGGACTGCAGGAAGGATCTCTCTGCATGCTCATGCTCCATGAGCTGCAGTGAAACAGACCACAGTACTGTGTTGCTGGGTATAAGGAGCTGCAGTAAAGCAGGTTGCTGAGTTTACCTGCGTAGAAGTCAGTTTTCAAGGGTTAGGGTTTTTCTGGCTATGTTAAGTTTATCCTTAGAATAACTTATCATGTGAAAAAATATTTACATTCCATGGAAATTGTTGGCTTTTTAAACACATTTGGACAAGTAAACCCTTGATGCTCTGTGAAACAGACAGGCTATAACACAGGGTTTAATAACTCATGTAGCTGTTTGGTCAAGTGTTTGTGCACAGCTGATGTAGCTGCCTATCGCCGGGGACTTTAACTAAAATGAGATTTTTTTATTCATCAGAAACATCAACAGATGTTATTCTGTGGAAAAGTTAAAAATACTTCGCCATCTGAAGTTAACGGGAAATGGACTGACACTACGTTAACTGTGCACAAAGCACTTTTATTACTTCCTTTCAGCTACTAGCCCATTCCTTAACCCTCCATTCCTTCTTCCTTAACCATTCTCTGGGCATCATCTTGCAAATATTCTAATCTAACATGGACTCAGTGGTTGAATCTGTCTGCGGCCTATCCAGCTCCTGATGCAGTGAAGCAACCCCAAACCACCTCCATGGTTCTCATGAGGTTCTTCTTCTGAAGCTGCCTTTGGTCATTTCTGCTGATACTTTCGCTGAGCAGCTCCACTGCATATATCCAGTTTCTTTTTCAACAGCAAACACTTCCTGTTGCACAGATTCCCATTCTGGTGCAATTTCTCTCTGATTATGGATTCATCGTAAATTGCAAGAGTTACCTGCAGATCCTGGGTTGTTTTTGCATCATACTCTCTATGCTTGGTCTTCGTATCATTTGGAGATCTTATTAAATCCATTGGCAGATTCACAGACATTCACAACTTTTCTGTGAAGGATTTTAGAAAATCCAAAGTCTTCAACAGCAAAGAGAACTGCAGACCCTGGATATTTTCAAGACTGGTTTCACATGTCTCTCTATAAGGCAGAGCTAATATGCTAAAATTTAGAGCTCCTAATTTTATGGATTTGGAGCTGGGATAAATTTAGGGAAGCTTTGTTTATTTTAGTATAGCACCTTTATTATTATTATTCTCTGTTTCAGGATCAAATGTTTGCTTGTCAAAATGTATCAAGAAAGGCAGCAACTTTTGTGAAAATGATCAAACTTTTAACGTGACTTAATGAGTCATGTGCTCTGTTAACAAAGGCAGTGGTCACTGAGCTGCTGCATAAAACAAAGTCAGCATGTAATAACCAAGAAAATGGCTGCTTGACCTTTTCTTGTGGACCTGAACCTCTGCGGTGTGTCAGGAAACTGCGCCTGAGCCCAGAAGTGCAGCTGGAAAATCAAAAGAACCAGATTTGTGTTCTTGCTTGATTTAACCCACTTACAATATATCTGCAACAGCAAAACATATTAGAGTTTATCAAATGAATGTCCTTTAATACCTTCCAGGCAGCTATTGCTTTCATTTAGCATCTGTATGGTATGAAAGTCAGCTTGCATTTCAGTGAACATCCTGCTCAGGTTTATTTTTTTATCAGTAATATTATTCTACTGATGCAAGTAGACATAAAAATAGCAATATTTTCCGTAACACAATAAAAAAGTTCCAGTTATAAGGCACTTTTTGTGCAAGGAGCTACCAAATGGACATCCTTTTCACTATGTACACTTGTGATTAACATTTGTTGAACTTACCAGTGCAAAATAGTGCAACAATCAAATGGATCACGGGACTTCAGTGGCACATGGTTTTCTCACAAAACCGGTTCTCTTTGGTTGAAGGTACTTATTGTAAATTTTATTGTGTTAAAAGTTTTCATGTAACAAAAACTAACTAAAGCTGTCAACCGCAACAACTTTATGGCCAAAACATCTAAAAGATCTGATGTTATGTTTTGTGTATATATGACATCGTACCACCACAACAACAAGTCGATTTGATCTTTATTTAACCAGGAAGTCATTAAGAAAACATTCTTCGTTTTGCCTTTTCCCTGGGAAAAGGCAAAACCTCTTGATGAAAGTAGAGTTATGGCTAAAAATGAAATCCAAGTTAAAAGCACAGAAGTGCACATCCAAAAATATGAACACACCCAGTGGTAAAATGCTGCGCCCTGCTGGTGATAATTGGAAGTGCATTTTGCAGAGGGAAATTGCAAAAAGTACCTTTAAACTAAATCATGCTTTTTCGTTGCGCACAATGATCACAAAACTAGTTTTGTGATCATTGTGCATTTTGTCATCACAAAACTGTAGTTTTGTGATCATTGTTCAATCAAAGTTATTAAAGTTAATAAAGCTGAGCATGTCGTTCACTGTAGTATGTTCCAAGAAAGGGGTAAGTTTAATCATAAAGGTCACTGAATTTAGGTTGCAGAAATAGTGGCATTATCCTTTAAAAAAAAAAAACCGACAACAGCAGAACAGGTTCAGCTAATCTGGGCCTCGCACGTTTTGTCCTCACATCACCTGTGATGATGGCCAATGTCCATTTTGCAGTATTAGAACATCAGTGTTTACCTCTGTCAAAGGCACTGCAGTCAGCCATTCAGTACAGTGCTTTACATTCTGTGCATTCCAACCCACTGCTGCTCCCTGATTCTTGAAGCTATTTCCCTTTATAACTTCAAAAGTGGGAACACATCACCGTAAAGATTTATCTCTCACTGTGATTCAGTATTTATGGATAATTCTGGTTTATCTCAGTATTTACCATTATTGTGTCAATTGTCGCTTAATGAGTCTCGTTTACTCTGCACTCCCCCTCCACTGTAAAGATTCAGTGAATTAAAAAATGGTAGAAAACAACAAAAAAAAAAATGTGTTCTTACATGTGAGTTCTTTGGTTTCTGTCTGATTGAAACACAATAATGGGAAATATGCAAGGTTAAAATAAGCCAAAATTCACCTGTAAGTTGTGAGTTTGAAGCGTGGGAGTGGTAGACTATCGATGTGAAAGGTCTGGGTGCTACTTTTGACTGCAATGTATCTGTTAATCCACGTGTCTTAACTTAGAGCTAACCCTCTCAGTACTCTTCAGTGTGTGTGTGATGCTACCAGTGGTCAAATAGTGCTTAACATTCATGTGAGTAATCGGAGAGTTGTGTATACTTGCTGTAGTGACGTAGACAAACATGTAAAACACTTGGAAACGTGTAAAGGTACTTTAGGTTCTGTAGGCTTTTATCTGTGGCATCTACGATGTTTGTGTTGGCCTGTGTCCGCACCACTGACCTTTTAATCCAGTGTTGTTCCCTCAAGTGTTCTCACAGACGAATGTATGTTTTTGTAAAGCTGACAGAAGAAAAAAAAGACCAAAAGAAGAAAAAATATTTATTGAAGTGTGTTTTAAAGCTATAAATAAATATAATTAATTAAATGGACCTTGCTTTTATTTTGAAAAGCTACTGTGTTTTCTATCTTACTAGTAATCGAATATAACAAGAGTATGCATCCCAGCTAAATAAAGACATCTTTTCCTGACCAAATCCTCTGGTTGTGTCTACTTTATCTCACCGTGTTGAAGGTATGCTTACAATATACACACTCACCCATTCATATGAATGAAGTCTCTTCCTTTCTGTCCCAAGCCTCAGTTTTTGAATCAATCTGAAAGTGTTTAACGGCAGTCCAAGGGTAAAGCATTAACAGCACAAATAAGAAAGTAGTTGAGGTAGGTTCCATTAAAATGCCTACCCCAGAAATGATGTCGGTAGAGTCTGGATCAAGGTGGAGAGGATTTGGAGAGAGAGGCACGGGTACATCGATGACACACCCCAACAGACCCCAGGTCAGTGTGATGGTTAATTAATGTGGCTACAACAAGCTTCATTCAGAGTTGCAGCTGACACTGTCAGTGACATCATTATCTGTATGGACTTTACCTGCTCCAGGTGTAAACACCTGTAAGCACTACATTCACTGTGTTAATTTCAAATATTGGAATTTATTGGAATAAATATGAATACAGTATGTATATAAGTGTGTTTAAATTAGTTTACCAGTTCTGCCGACATTATTGATGTTAAAGTTAGCTTGCTCATGCTAACTGACTAGTTGCTGCGAGCTTAGACTGTTACCAGATCGGATTTATCTACATGAATGTGTCGGGACTTGTTTCGTTCCAGCTACCTAACCATAATACTTTCAACTAAAAGGTTGATAACTTTATTAATGACTTCATTATCACGCATGCTCACAATCAAGCTCCTTGTCTCTTCGGCAGACTGTTCAGCTGCGTCTGCTGAAACGTCTTACTGTTTCCTGTGTTATTACTTGATTTTTTTAAGTAATCACTTAAAAACAATGATTAAACTGGTAGCTTCCACAGTAACAGAATAAAAGCCTGGAAACAAGGCTTTTTTTCTGCCTTTCTGAATAAAGCTGTTGGAATTTACAGTGTAACTAACTTGGCTACTGAAGAATATCCCATTTCTTTAGCTTGAGGAACTCATTCTGGCACAAGTTCATGTAGTTTCCATCTGTCCAAACATTTTGTAAATGGTTTCTGAACTCTAAATCCTCTGCATTTCCATTCATGGAAGCTCCTCTTGATTGTACACTATACAGTGATAGCCTACCTCCTCACAGTGTTGGCTGTGACACATTCCAAAGTAATGTGTTACTGTAATAAACTGTAAACAAATGCATTATGCTGCTAACACAAAGCTAGTCAAGAACCGAGTGAATGCTGACCCCACCTTAACAGCCAGAGCCTGATCTTCAGTGGGTAACAAAGCAGCAGAGGATTAGTGTTGGTGTTAGTGATGTGTCGCTTGCAAAAGAGCCGGCTCTAAGAGCCGATGCTTGGTACTGAATCAGAAGAGCCGACTCCTGTTGAGTGAGAGCCGGTTCCCCAATTTCTCATTTGCTCTGCTCACAAACCTGAGGACAGGGGCAGAACTGATGGGCACACCATGCATGGGATTACACCATTAAGTTAAAGTAGAGGGGGAGATAATTGTTTCACCATGTGTGGTCATAGTCCAGGTACAAACAGCGGCTGCTAAAACACGTGAACATGAGTGATACCTGTAAAAGAAGCAGCATTTGGCTGCAATTTAAGGAAACTGGAAATAGCAGAGCAGAGTGCCGTCATTGCAAATTGAAAATTACAGTGAGAGCAGGTTCCACCACAAACCTGCTACGACATATAAGAACTGTCCATCACTTGGTGCAGTTGGAGGAAAGAGGCCAAGCTAGGTCTCTGTCTAATGACCCTGGTGAGTCTGGTCCCGAACAAACAACTGTTGTGGCTTACCCCGCCCTCCCCAAACTGCAACTATAACCCGTCCTACTGGAACACAAAGCAAAATGAGTCAGTGTGTTTGTTTGTCCTGTGTTCCATTAAAAGTTCATTTAAAATGCTAAACAAAAGTAAGATTTCTTTAACAGGACAAAATAAAAATAATAAACTTTATCACGAAAAGAGGGCATCTCAGCACACAAACCATTCATTTTTGCTTATTTAGGCTAAAATATGAGGCTACAAACGATAACAAGTAAAGAGCCGTTCGAGAGCCGAAAGAGCCGGCTCTTCTTTGGGAGCCGAGCCTAAAGAGCCGGCTCACTGAAAAGAGCCGAATTTCCCATCACTAGTTGGTGTGTGGGACTGTAGCCTAGTGTTTATACTGTGGCTGTCATAGTCTACAGAGGGGATTGAGCTCAGGATGTAAAGTTGTTATTATAGTGCACAGGTTTATTTACGGTGAAGCGAGGGCGAGGTCAGATAGCAGAAGGATTTCCAATTAGTGGACTCCAGGCTTCAGTTCAGACAACTTGACAGATGAAACTCTCCACAAACTCTCTCTCTGCAACTCAAACACGGAGCTGGATTCCTGTGCAGAGGAGCACAAACAGGTGAGGCGTCATCTCAGAGCACATTCATAAGGAGCCAACAACACTGTTTCCAGTCTAATGATCTAGCGCTGATTGAAGGGCCTACTTCCTCTTAAATAGCCAAGCAGCAATTAAGCAATCACCCACAGGTGTGTTTATTAACTGCAGGTGAGCAGAAGTGAGCGGTTTTCCAGAGAGGATGTTAGTGACAGTAGCAGTGTGATTGTGTCTGCATGGTTGAGGGGTTCATGTCCTGCGCATGATGTTACTCTGTGTATCCAGGAGGGGGAGCCAAACATCAGGCTATTTTCTCATTGGTTAAAACTTAATCCCACAAGTCAATGGCTTATTTTACATAAGTGTCTCTTTATGTTAGGTTCTAATCTGGCTGAGTAACATCCACTTTATGAATGTAGTTTTTGCTGTATGCCAAAATACTGAAAAAGTGAAACCTGAAACCACATATCTTTTTCAGCCCCCCCCCCATCTTTGATTCTTGTGTAAATGTTGTTTCTTTGTAATTTCATGGAGTAATGGCTGAGTGTAGAATCCTGAACAATCATTCACAGATGCACCCAAGACTTATACATCAAAGGTGCGTGACTAACAGTCTATATTAAGGATGCAACCCGAACTTATTACACTTTTTTTTAATCTGCTGATCAATTAGATCATTAGCTACTGGCCACAAAATATCAGAACATTGAAAAAACAAAACAAGCAGTACTTATAAATCACCACCCATCCATCCATCCATCTTCTTGACCTCCTAATATATAACAGGTCTCCAGTGACCCATATAATATTAGGGTTAGGTTCATATTTACCCCTTTATATGGACGCTTCTTAGAGAACTTGTCACAGGTCTCCTGTATCTCCTGCCTTTTCATATCAAACCAGACCAGCTCTGTGATGCTGAGGCAGGACAGTCTGCTGCAAAGACTTCTTGGTCTTCTTGAGGCTGAAAATGGTTCTTCATGTGTGTGACTGGATGCTGAGGATAAATCAGCTGCCTCCCATCATGATCTGTCAGTGCTGTGAGTTTTAGTTTCTTAATCTAGAATGAAGGGCAGCTAAGTCTCCCCCTCCCACTTTCTCTCCCTCAGGAGGTGTTGGGCAGCAGATGGGAAGTGATGGAACTGTGTGGTAGTGTAGGCAGTGACATGGCAAGCTGTCAGGTCCTAATGCAGGCTAACATCTGGAGGTTATTGGCCATGTCACTTTGGGATCCTCTAGCCTGGGGCGAGAAGCCACCCTGTGGGATGTAAACTCAGGGCCAGGGCTGGCCTCTTTTGACAAGAAACAGCGTACAGTGGGAGTGAGTCTGTCTTTGGCTTTATAGGGGAAGTAAAAGATTAAGATTTAGGTTGTATTGGGGGGGGGTAATACTGACTGAGCTCTAGTATGGAGTGACAAAGTAGTAACTAGTTTAAGTGGGCTATTGAAGTGCAGGTGCTCAGAAAAACACATTTAGTAAGAATGTGGCTCTGCATACATCATGAAGCATGAAGCAGCTTTTACAGTGTATTTATCACAGTAAACAGCTGGAACAAACTACAAATAGACCATCATAAGTGGGTGGTGTAGCCACGGCTATATGCACAGCAGGATAATACAGAGCCTGTTAAAAATGTTAGCGCCGTGGAGGCACTATGCTATTAGCGCTTCATGCTTGCCTCGAGCATCTAAGAAGCAAGTGCCTCTTCTATTTTAATGACAGCCCTCACCCAGAGGTAATTTCACAGTGATTAAGGCAAGAGGAAAAAAATTATGTCTTAAAAGTCTCTAAATTGCATCTTATTTATCCACCTTTTAACTAACTACAAAAGGAAGACAGACAATGGCACTGCATGTTTCTACCTCTCCTGGTGAACAATTATACTTGAGACATTATCTGGTCTATTGTTAGATGGATATTAAATATGGCACCCAGGAGATAAGACAGAATGAAGCTTTGATGGAAAAGTTAAGATGAAAGAAATAAAATTTAAAAAAAACAAACTTATTTGACTGTATTAGTTGTTTTCCTCCACAGATCACATTTAACCTGCCTGATGCAAACAGATGCTTTTGGATTAATTTTGGTGCACCATCTGTGGGTGGAGTACTATGCACGGATTATGAGTTATGAAAATGGAAAAAAAAAATGGCACACAAATGGCAGCACACTGGCAGAATAATAGCTATTTTATGAGCATAATGAACAATTCAGTTACAGTTAAGCATTATTCTTGTGCTCACATCAATATACTTTGTTGAACACAGAACAACATATGACTAATTATAAATGTCCAATTTTTGATAACCAACAAAAATGTGCTAACTAAACTCCAGTGATACCAGCTTGTCCAAATGTTCAGTTTAAAATAAAGCTAGTCTATGGGTATGTCCCAATTCAGCGGCTGCAGCCTTCCAAGGCCACATTTGAAGGCCGATTACATCACAGCGAGCTGAAGATGGCTGTCCCAATTCGAAGGTGTCTCCAAATGCGGCCCATAAATGCAGCCTTCTTTTCTCCAGAGTTGAAGGACACGTCAGGTGTATCCTTTGTGTTCTACCCTATCCCAAGATTCTGAAGCTGGGAAATTTTCAAATGAAAGCGGTAATGATGGAGGAATGTTTGAAATATGACTGCTTCTGTGACACAAAATAAACATTTACAATGTTTTTAGCTGAGATGTGTAAACCTCAAATATCTGCTTGATTTATCAAGATATCACTTAAACAGCAAAAATGCTCCAATTTAAAAAAAAAATATATATATATACGTATATATGTATTCAACTTTAACGCCTTATGGGAATGCTGTCAGTATATTCGCAAATGAATCATTTGCTCATCTTTATTGTTTGATGTAGAAATGTGTTACACTTATTTTAACAGCTTATTTTGAATTAAAGCTGACATCAAATAAACTAAAGGAAAAAACGTTCGGGCTATATTTAAACAGCTTTTTCTCCACAGCTGTGCTTCATACCGTCATGGTTGCCAGGTGACAGGAGCGACGCTGGTTACGCAGATACACTATATTGCCAAAAGTATCCACTAACTCATCCAAATCAAGCCAAGCACCTGGGCATGCACACTGCTTCTATTAGTGAAAGATTCCAGCGTGGTACCGTGACAGGATGCCACCTGTGGAGCATGAAATTTCCTCACTACTAAATATTCCACAGTCAACTGTTAGTGGGATTATAACAAAGTGAAAGTGATTGGGAATGACAGCAACTCAGCCATGAAGCGGTAGGCCACAAGAAATCACAGAGTGGGATCAGCAGATGCTGAGGCTCATAGTGCACAGAGGTCACCAACTTTTGGCAGAGTCAGTCACTACAGACCACCAAACTTCATGCGGCCTTCAGATCAGCTCAAGAACAGTGCATAGAGAGCTTAATGGAATGGGTTTCCATGACCGAGCAGCTGCATCCAAGCCTACGGTAATATAGTTTTGTTCAGTTTGTATTTCAGTTTATATTTTTACATCTCACAGTACTGCATACACACATATATGTCCTAAAGTTTTACTTAGTATTTAATATTGGATTGTAATATTATCCTTACTACTTGTAGCTGCACTAAACTGTACTTAATAATAGAAGCCATTATGTGAAGTAGTTTTAAGTCTTTTTTTATGGCACAGTGTTTCACTCCAACAAGTAGTGCAACAGCAGGTGCAGGAGCAGCCACAAGTATGTCTGAAATGTAACAGTAACACCTAGTCAGGATCCCACTGTTGCATTAAAGCAGGAAGATTTCCTTTGATTTTAGCTCTGCTGCCATATACTGCAGCTACAGCCAAGATAACTGCCACATCTAAGGTGTGCAATGACACAAAAGCCCTATCACATGTAAGAGTTAAGAGAGTTAGAGTTAAAGTACACTCAGTCATTTGAGTTTATTCAGTAGGGGAAAAAAAGGATTATTGTAATCATAAATATACATTTACACCCAGTGGAGTCTTTTGCTACTGTAGCCCATCTGCTTCAAGGTTTGAAATGTGGTGTATTTAGAGATGCTCCTCTGTATATGTTTGCCTACTTTACAGGATTCAAGCCAGAAAAATCTAATAGACGCCAATTTGTTCAGGTAAATGGGGAGTCTTCTTCACACACTAAGGTTCCACAGGGTTCTGTGCTGGGACCAATTTGATTTACACTATACATGCTTCCCTTAGGCAGCATTACTAGAAAGCATACCATACATTTTCATTGGTATGCAGATGATATCCAGCTTTATCTATCCATGGAGCCAGATGATACACGTCAATTAGTAAAACTGCAGGAATGTCTTAAAGACATAAAGGCCCGGATGACCTCTAATTTCCTGCTTTTCTAAATTCAGACAAAACTAAAGTTATTGCACTCTGCCCTACAAATCTTAGAAACGTGGTGTCTGACCAGGTACTTGATGGAATTACCTTGGCCTCCAGTAACACTGTGAGAAGTCATCTTTGACCAGGATATGTCCTTCAATGCACATATTAAACAAATATGTAGGACTGCTGTTTTACATTCGCGCAATTTTTCTAAAATTAGAACCTTCCTTTCTCAGACTGATGCTGAAAAGCTAATTCATGCATTTATTACTTCTAGGCTGGACTATTGTAATTCATTATTATCAGGCTGTCCTAAAAGCTCCCTGAAAAGCCTTCAGCTGATCCAAAATGCTGCAGCTAGAGTACTGACAGGGACTAGAAAGAGAGAGCATATTTCTCCCATACTGGCTTCTCTTCATTGGCTCCCTGTTAAATCTAGAGTAGAATTTAAAGTCATTCTCCTCACATACAAGGTCTTGAACAATCAGGCCCAATCTTATCTTAAAGACCTCATAGTACCGTATCACCCCAATAGAGCACTTCGTTCTCAGACTGCTGGCTTACTTGTGGTTCCTAGGATACTTAAAAGTAGAATGGGAGGAAGAGCCTTCAGGTTTTCCCCCATTTCTGATGCTCAGTTTGAACTTCAGCAGGTCGTTTTGACCATGTCTACATGCTTAAATGCATTAAATTCCTGCCTTGTGGCTAATAAGATATTTGCATTAACAAGCAGTTGAACAGGTGAACTTTAAGTGTCAGGTGAATATATATCTTTATAAGGAACTATTCCTGCTTTTTTCTGTTGGCTGCAAGTGATTTTAAACACAGTTTATTGCTTTCTTAGCCTTAACATATGATATATATTAACCAGGCCACCTACTTGTACTTGTTCATATAACCAATTTGCAGACTAAGCTCGTGTTTGAATTATGTTTTTATTATGCTATTTACTCTTTCCTTCCTCTCAGTGTTGCAGTGTTGCAGCTGCAGCTAAAGGAATAAGCCTAAAATTCTAAACTGAAACAACATGATTTTAGTTGAATACACAATTGTAAGACTGGCATATTCTCTTGTGTCTTAATTACACATTACATATTTTTTCCAGCTTTTCTTCCTGACCAACCACTATAAAAATTATAGACTATATAGGCCCTCTTTCCCAATCTTCCTGATCAAAGAACTTAAAGGTTGCCCACAATCATACAGTGCTTTTAAAATGATGTTGTTGTTGCTGTTTAGCTTTCAGACTATTATGTGTTTAACCTCTTCATATTATTCTAATATTATAGTTTTATTTTCTCCTTAAAAATAGGCTGCTCTGCAGTCAGTAGACCATGACTATGATTGGTCAGATGCTGCCAACACCTCCCTTTTCATGTGAACTCACTTGAGACTAGGGTGGGAAACCCTGGGTTGACTTATCAAGGTGATAACAGCCTTCGTGTAACTGCTTAGTAAAGGCCCCTGGGAGACAAGCATAATAAGGAACAGGTGAACTCAATTAGACACTAAAGAGTGTAGGATGGGAACAAAGGAGGGGAAGTAAAAACACAGAAAGCCACAAGAAGAACTAACCTCCAAAATAAAACAGGAAGTAAACTGAAAGAGGCGTAAATATACCAAATACAAAAAACCAAAAAACTTTAAGAATTACAAGGGCCGTAACAAACTTTAGAACACAACAACGAAACAAAGCACACAACAGATGTGAACCATGTTTTTGACATTGTCTGTTAGCCAAATGGTTACATCATCGCTGCATCCCTAGTGACCACAGACCGATAAAAATGACAAATGAATCATTCTTTTTTGCTCAAGTTCTGAAGTGACAGACAGAAAGTGTTTCTAACTGGATGAATCCCAGAGATGAGTTTCATGAACTGAGGACATGAAGCTCGAGGTCCCATCAAGGCCTTTCGTCTCTATCAAATCACGCTCCATTGTGCCAGCTGGAGAGGAGCTTGAAGATACGGATAATTACACTCACCAGAATCCATGTTGCACCTCTCCGTACCCTCCCATTCTTGAGGAGAAGTTCTACCTCCCCTACCTGAGCAATCACACACCATCTTCACAGACATTGTATTGTAATCACGGCCATTCACAACTTGCTTAAGTTTAAATTTACCTCTTCCCATTATCCTCCCGAATCATCCTTCCTCCTCTACTCTCTTCATTTATTTTCTCACTTGATTGCACGTTTTCAGGCTCATCAGTCAGCGTTAGTCACTAGTCCTTTACAAATGATTGAAACACTTGCATATTGAATTGTAGTGAATCTTTTTTTTTCCTTTTTCTTTCTCACACACATCCATACACTCCTCTAGCTAATGCTGCTAATGTTAATAGCTTGTTCTGCTTTAATTGGTTCCTAAACGCTGTAAGCAGAGTTCCTACTGTGAGTTTAATGAACAGGTAGCACCCCATGATTACAGTAATCTCAACCCACCACCCCGCTGCTACAGACTCCCTTCACACACACACACACACACACACACACACACACACACACACACACACACCATCCCCTGGCCTTATCGTAAGCAAATGGACAAAGGCAATTTGAGAGGCTCCTCAGCTCTGCAGGACGCTGGGTAATTTAAAGACAAGGAGAGACCAGACGAGAGAGAACACAAAAGAAAATGAGAGGAGGAGATGAGCCCCCCCCCCTCCCCAAAAAATGATTACTTTTTTTTTTTTAAGTGAAGAAGACGTGGAATCATTTCAAAGCTCACGTGTGTGACCAGTGGGCATATTAGTACTGTGCAGGCTGGAGTGTGTAGGGAGGAAAAGCTTTGCTGGTTAAGTGTGTGCCTTTGACTCCATATGTTGTGATTGTGTTTGATCCTTGTGTTTTTTCAAAAAAATTTTCATTGCACTTGATCAGATTATTCCAACAATGTCACTGTCCCTCATTTTCTTTCCTTTGCTACAGTTCATTTTCCCTTCCTCACCCTCACAATCACATTATCTCAGGTGTCCCGGTACTTCCCCCCTACTCTACTTTTGCTTTTGTTTCCTTCACCTTCTTTGTCATTTTTTCTTTTATTCTTGACTCTTTTTATTTTCAATTCTACTGTTCCTTTTATTTTGTTCCAGTTGGTTCCCTTTCATCACTTTCCTTGTTTCCTCCTCTCCTCAGTTGTCCTTTCCCCTCTTCCCCTCTATGCTCTCTTGTTCTCGTCACAGCTCTCTCCTCATTTCCATTCACATCTTACCCTTTCCTCATTTGTTTTCTTTTCCTAATTTTTTCCTAATTATCTTCCCTCACATTTCTTTTCATCTCCTTTTTCCAATTCCTTTTCACACTCTGCTCATCTATCCTCTGCTCATGTCCCCTTTTTCCTTTTCTTCTCCTGCTCTCTACTTTTATTCTTTTCTCCTTCTTCTCCTTTCTTCTTCACCTTTCCTTTTGCTCTCTTCTCCTCTCCTGTATCCTTTTCTTCCTCTCCATCTGTTAGTCCTTGTCTATCCTGAGGCACAGAGTCAGAAACGTCTCTCCTCACTGGGCTGATGAGGATGTGGGACGACAGCCACCTTTCTCTCTTTTTTCGGCAGAGTGAGTAGAAACAGAGGTGGGTCTCGTTGGAGGCCTGTATATATGTACGGCTGGGTGGCAAACCTCATGTTGTATACATATTTGTTCAAACATGTGCAAGTTGCTCAGTAATCCTCCCCACTCAGGTCACCCTCCCACACATGTATATAAACACACAAGCCTCTGCCCATCTCAGCTACCATGGTGTAGATGTGATGGGTGAGCTTAACAAAAAGGGGGATGGTACGAGGAAAGGATACATGCACAGCTTCTGCCAGATGCCCTTTGTAAATAAGCAGGGAGCCCTTGGAGGGGCGCCGTCGGGCGCTCTGACTCACCCGTCCCAAAGGATGCAATCAGGGTGTCCCCCCCACTGCCGTGTGTAAGGGGTGAGGAGAGGAGAAGGTCTGGTCTCTGTGCCTGGTGCTGACACAGAGGAGCTGTGGGTCTAATTCATTAAACCAGCCTTCTAATATAAACAGCCATTCATTTCACTGCCTGACACTGGGCCGTCTGGACAATGTGAAGAGCCCCAATAGAACTGCCATACAGAACTGTTGGTGTGTGTGTGTGAGAGAGAGAGGGAGAGAGTTGTGCTGCTGGGCTGTTTGTGTGTATGAGGTCTCAGAAAGCCTGTCAGTCCCGAGCAGGTACAATGAAGCTAACCAGAGGCTTTCATGAGCCTCGATATGGTTCACCGAGCAACTGAAGCGCACATCACATTTTGTACAAAAAAAAAAAATCCACATAAATACAAATCCAGTCAAATCCTGAGGTCTGTGCATATTTCAGAATAAAGGGAGGACATTAAAACATTGCTGACTTATGTCAGTTGAACTACAAGTGATTTGCAGTCGGCATCCCTCCAGCTGGGGAGGGTGAATTTTTAAACACAGAATACAAAAAGATAGAAATATCAAATAGCAAAGGGTGAAACCTGTTTAAGATTAACACAACCACTCAAAGTCTTTTCCTATTGACAGGATCCTGCATTCAAGCGCCTTGACTTCTATAACTGAAACATTTTAAAGCATTTAGAAAAAGAAACTATTGCACCTTTAGTTCATCACATTAAACTCTTTTCATATTCCAAAGTATGGCTGCTGTCACACAGTTACCAGTCACCTCACTAAGGCTTAAAAAGTATAAAAGTACATTTGAAATGATAAGCATTTTAAACATAACATAAACAAACACTGAAACAAAAAAAGTAAATGTAAACAAACTAAAGACTGATTTGATTTGATTTAAAAAATAATGCTCATCACTACACTCTGTGTTTGCTGCACTACATTAGGAATTTAATGTGGCTTTCTGGCTACTTAATTTTTAATAAATATCATAATTACAGCACAGGTCAAAGTGTGCCCCCACCCCCACCCCCACCCATGTGAACGTGACTTGGATAAGCGGTTAAGGAAGCGGATGAATGGACGGGTATGCTTGCTACCTAAATTGGCATTCTGTAACCAGAACGCACACTTTCTCTGTTCATGTTTGCGTTGCAGAGCAAGATCACTCAACATGCAGCAAGTATAAATTTCAACGTGCCCTCAGCAAGCACAGCAGACAAACAGGACAAAAATCCTGCTTTTTTTTTTTAATCCTAATTCTTGATTTTTTGGTTAACTTGTAAAAAAGAAAAAATAATGCACACACACTCACCTACACACAAACACAGCTTGCCCGTCTCCCACAGGGCCAAATTGGCTAGATCGACCCCCCCCCCCGTTCAATGTGCACACTTAGCTCCATATCTGCTTTTGTTCCATTGCTGTAAAGTGAAATGTTCTTCTTTTCTCTGAGAGAAAAGAACCACAGAAGAAGCTCTAAAAGACCCACAGTGCTGAGGGCTGTAAGACATTTTCAAAAACATACCACAGTGGACAAATGTATTGTGATGTAATGGTGTACAATGATGAGTAATCATGAAAACTAAGAGGCCTATTTTCCTCTGAATTTTATAGTCCTTTAAAAGTGAGGTACTTAGCAAAAAAAGAAAAATCTATTTAAATCATACCAAGTTTTAAAAAAAAAAAGCATTTTGACAATTTTAAAGGAAAGAATGTTATCTACAAAAAAGAAAGAGAAATGTGTGAAATTTTTCACACAACACTATATGTTTTAGCTTTAGGTGGCAAATAGATTCCCACTGACCCGCAGACTGGCCAGCAGTTTTTTTTAGGACACGTTGACAGAAGGCGCAGCCATCGACAACAGACAGCGCGTACACTCCCACTGACACTGATACTGAATCTGGAATGTGGGTTTTATGGGCTTACAAATAAACACACACACAGTGTACATGCGCACACATTTTCATACACGCCCAACCATCCAAGCATGCAAGCATTCACCCACCCACACATACAAACACACAAGCACCTAGGTATCTGTGACCACTAATTGTGTCTGGCCAGTGCCGTCCCCAGCAGCCAGGGTCATGGGAGCGCTGGGTAGCCTATTGCGGTACCCTCTTAAACATAGCTTATCCGGAGGCCTGTTATTACCCTGAGAAACTATCATCTTTTTCTCCTCAAAACTGTCCTGCTCAGTCAATTTAATGAAGCAGGCATTCCAACAAAGGGAAATGAGCGTCAGCTCCCACAGTCCCATGCTGCACCAGCAATTAATGGTTCAAGACAGCAACCTCCGGGAAGGAGAGGAGGGTTTTTCTTCCAGCAAATAGGTTTATCCTGAGAGTGTTATTATCATTTGGTTCTCTGTTGTTTGTCTTTGTTCAGCTGTTGTTAGCTATTTCAGTTCATATATGGCTATAATCAGTATTAAAACACTACTGCCATTGTTTAAGGTCCCATCAAATTCTCATCTGTAACACAAAGTGATTGTAATATTCAGTTTCAAGCCAATATAGTTTACGTAGTGCCAGTTCACAACTCAAATCTCTATATATTGTAGGGTAGAGACTCTAGTCTATAACCTGCTCCATCAGGCAATTCTTTATGTGGAAGCTCTTTGTGATTGTGGGGAGGAAGAACTCCATTGGAACAGCACTAGACCTCCAGCAAGGAGAGCCCTTTGCCGCAGGTTGTGAGAAACCCTCTGCCAGAACAGGTTGATTTTACTCTTTCTGCCTGACCATTAGATTGAATGTAGTAACTGGAGGTTAGGGTAATGCTGGCACCGAAGGCCTCAAAAAAAGCTTTCCACACCTGGGAAATGGACTGTCTGAAACTATGCCTATTCCATGAAGCCTGAACACACTGTCAAACAGAATCTTTGCAGTTTTATTGGAAGTGAGGAGCTTAGGCAGAGGAATGAAAAGAACTGCTTATGAGAACCTGTCAATTATTGTGAGAATTACTGGTTTTCCCTGGGATGGAGGCAGAGTCGATGAGGGATGGTTGCAGTTGGCCAGTTGGCCAGTTGGAGGCCACTCTTACTTCTAGCATAGGGAATACATGCGAATACATTTATGTCTCTTTCTGGGGAAGGCTGCCAAAAGGAACATATGAATAAGGAAATGGTTCAGCTTATTCCAGGGTGGCACTCACACACCCCCTTCAGCAAATATCTCCAATCCTCCAAGGATAATTTGATGGCTAGCAGCTCTTGGTTATCTACATAATAGATTCTTTCAGCTGGTGTGTCACGGCTGGGTGCTGCAGGCAGGGCAGGGAGAACCTCAAAGCAGGACGCAGGCAAGAGCGGATATGTGCATAACACTTTTATTTAAATGTCTGGAGTGTGAATGGTAGACAGTAAAAGCACTTAGCTTAGATATACATGGAAGTGCTTGTATGAATTTTATTTTACTTTATTTACTTGTTTATACTTCACTCTGTATTTAATCATTATTATTAATCTCTGGCTCTCTTCCACAGCATGACTTTTGTCCTGTCTCTCTCCCCTCAGTCCCAACCAGTCGCAGCAGATGACTGCCCCTCCCTGAGCCTGGTTCTGCTGGAGGTTTCTTCCTGTTAAAAGGGAGTTTTTCCTTCCCACCGTCGCCAAGTGCTTGCTCATAGGGGGTCATTTTGACTGTTGGGTCTTCTCTGTGTTATTGTAGGGTCTTTACCCACAATACAAAGCGCCTTGAGGCGACTGTTTGTTGTGATTTGGCGCTATATAAATAAAATTGAATTGAATTGAATTGAATTGAATTGAATTGAATGGATGAATGCAAATGTGTTGTATAAGCACTTTGAGTACTCAGAGTAGAAAAGCACTAAATAAGAACTTGTCCATTTACTATTTAACTAATGGTTAAATGCAGAGTGGTGTATAAACACAGGGAGTGAAAAGAGGTGAGTAAAGAAGAAACACTCAGTTCATCATGAGAACCCCCCAGCAGTCTAGGCCTACAGTGCCTTGCGAAAGTATTCGGCCCCCTTGAACTTTTCAACCTTTTGCCACATTTCAGGCTTCAAACATAAAGATATAAAATGTTAATTTTTTCTGAAGAATCAACAACAAGTGGGACACAATCGTGAAGTGGAATGAAATTTATTGGATGTGTCAAACTTTTTTAACAAATAAACTGAAAAGTGGGTCGTGCAATATTATTCGGCCCCCTTGCGTTAATACTTTGTAGCGCCACCTTTTGCTGCAATTACAGCTGCAAGTCTCTTGGGGTATGTCTCTATCAGTTTTGCACATCGAGAGACTGAAATTCTTGCCCATTCTTCCTTGCAAAACAGCTGGAGCTCAGTGAGGTTGGATGGAGAGCGTTTGTGAACAGCAGTCTTCAGCTCTTTCCACAGATTCTCCATTGGATTCAGGTCTGGACTTTGACTTGGCCATTCCAACACCTGGATACATTTATTTGTGAACCATTCCATTGTAGATTTGGCTTTATGTTTTGGATCATTGTCTTGTTGGAAGATAAATCTCCGTCCCAGTCTCAGGTCTCTTGCAGACTCCAACAGGTTTTCTTCCAGAATGCTCCTGTATTTGGCCCCATCCATCTTCCCATCAATTTTGACCATCTTCCCTGTCCCTGCTGACGAAAAGCAGGCCCGAACCATGATGCTGCCACCACCATGTTTGACAGTGGGGATGGTGTGTTCAGGGTGATGAGCTGTGTTGCACAATGCAAAATGATATGTTTTGCATTGTGGCCAAAAGTTGTGGCCCTGGTTTCATCTGACCAGAGCACCTTCTTCCACATGTTTGGTGTGTCTCCCAGGTGGCTTGTGGCAAACTTTAAATGAGACTTTTTATGGATATCTTTGAGAAATGGCTTTCTTCTTGCCACTCTTCCATAAAGGCCAGATTTGTGCAGTGTATGACTGATTGTTGTCCTGTGGACAGACTCTCCCACCTCAGCTGTAGATCTCTGCAGTTCATCCAGAGTGATCATGGGCCTCTTGGCTGCATCTCTGATCAGTCTTCTCCTTGTTTGAGATGAAAGTTTAGAGGGACGGCCGGGTCTTGGTAGATTTGCAGTGGTCTGATACTCCTTCCATTTCAATATGATTGCTTGCACAGTGCTCCTTGAGATGTTTAAAGCTTGGGAAATCTTTTTGTATCCAAATCCGGCTTTAAACTTCTCCACAACAGTATCTCGGACCTGCCTGGTGTGTTCCTTGGTCTTCATGATGCTCTCTGCACTTGGAACAGAACCCTGAGACTATCACAGAGCAGGTGCATTTATACGGAGACTTGATTACACACAGGTGGATTCTATTTATCATCATCAGTCATTTGGGACAACATTGGATCATTCAGAGATCCTCACTGAACTTCTGGAGTCAGTTTGCTGCACTGAAAGTAAAGGGGCCGAATAATATTGCACGCCCCACTTTTCAGTTTTTTATTTGTTAAAAAAGTTTGACACATCCAATAAATTTCATTCCACTTCACGATTGTGTCCCACTTGTTGTTGATTCTTCAGAAAAAATTAAAATTTTATACCTTTATGTTTGAAGCCTGAAATGTGGCAAAAGGTTGAAAAGTTCAAGGGGGCCGAATACTTTCGCAAGGCACTGTATTTCAGTGCAATAACGGAAGAGAGAAGAAGAGCCTGAAAGCTGAAGGTTTTGCCTCCCATTCTAATCTACTCATTCTGCCTGGGAACCACAAGTAAGCCAGCAGTCTGAGAGCAAAGTGCTCTATTGGGTGATACGGTACTATGAGCTCTTTAAGATAAGATGGGGCCTATTTATTCAAAGCCTCATATGTAAGAAGAAGGATTTTATATTCTATTCTGGATTTAACAGGGAGACAATGAAGAGAAGCCAATATGGGAGAAATATGCTCTCTCTTTCTAGTCCCTGTCAGTACTCTAGCTGCAGCATTTTGGATCAGCTGAAGGCTTTTCAGGGAGATTTTAGGACAGCCTGATACAATAATACCAGCCTAGATGTAATAAATTCAGAATTATTTTTACCATCACTTTGAGAAAGTATGTTTCTGATTTCAGAGATATTGTACAAATGCAAGAAAGCGGTCCTACAGATATGTGCATTGAAGGACATATCCTCATCAAAACTGACTCCAAGATTTCTCACAGTGTTACTGGAGGCCAAGGTAATGCCATCAAGTAACTGGTTAGACACCACGTTTCTAAGATTTGTGGGGCCGAGTGCAATAACTTCAGTTTTGTCTGAATTTAGAGGCAGGAAATTAGAGGTCATCCAGGCCTTAATGTCTTTAAGACATTCCTGCAGTTTAACTAATTGATGTGTGTCATCTGGTTTCATGGATAGATAAACATGGGCATCATCTGCATAGCCATGAAAATGTGACGCAATGCCTTCTAATAATACTGCCTAAGGGAAGTATGTATAATGTAAATAGAATTGGTCCTAGCACAGAACCCTGTGGAACTCTATAATTAACCTTGAAGGAGACTCCCCATTTGCATGAACAAATTTGAGGTTATTAGATAAATATGATTCGATGACCATCTGCAGCTAAGAAAATGTTATGGTCAACAGTATCAAAAGCTGCACGGAGGCCTAACAGGACAAGCACAGACATGAGTCAACTGTCAGAGAAAGAAAGAATATATTTGAAATCTTCACTGATGAGGTTTCTGTACTGTGATCAATTCTGAAACCTGACTGAAACTCTTCAAATAAACCATTCCTCTGCAGATGATCGATTAACTGTTTTACAACTACTCCTTCAAGAATTTTAATTTACATTGACCAAACATGGCCCTCATCCTGGAGTCTGAGACATCCACCTCCAAGATGAATAGTTTTTCTGGGTCAGGGTGAACCAGAACTGGCACTGAGCTGCAACAAATTGACTGGGCTGCTAAAGTACACACAGAATTTCACCTCAGTCCTTCGCCACCATACCTCTGGTGTTAATTTTGCACTGCCAAGCTCCATCAGCTCCCCAGGACAGTTAGGTGGGGAGCACAAAGCGCTTGGAACAGGAAGGCAGAGTTGAGTTGAGTTGAGTTCAATTCAATTCAATTCAATTCAATTCAATTCAATTCAATTCAATTCAATTCAATTCAATTCAATTCAATTCAATTTTATTTATTTAGTGCCAAATCACAACATTCGCCTTAAGGCGCTTTATATTGTAAGGAAAAGACTGTACAATAATTACAGATAAAACCCAACAATCAAAATGACCCCCATGAGCAAGCACTTGGTGACAGTGGAAAGGAAAAACTCCCTTTAAACAGGAAGGAACCTTTAGCAGAACCAGGCTCAGGGAGGGGCTGTCAACTGCTGCAATCAGTTGGGGCTGAGGGGAGAGAGACAGGACAGAAGACAGACTAGAAGCGAGCCAGAAATTAATAATAACTAATGATTAAATGCAGAGTGGGGTATAAACACAGAGAGTGAAAAGAGGTGAGTGAAGAAGAAACACTGAGAGCATCCCCCCAGCAGCCTAGGCCTATTGTAGCATAACTAAGGGATGGCTGAGGGTCACCTGATCCAGCCCTAACTATAAACTTTATTAAAACATAAGATTTAAGCTTAATCTTAAAAATAGAGAGGGTGTTTGTCTCCTGAATCCAAACTGGGAGCTGGTTCCACAGAAGAGGGGCCTGAAAGCTGAAGGCTCTGCTTCCCATTTATACTCTTAAATACCCTTGCCTGCAAGTAAGCCAGCAGTCTGAAAGTGAAGTGCTCTATTGGGGTGATACGTTACTATGAGGTCTTTAAGAAAAGATGAGGCCTGATTATTCAGGGCCTTGTATGTAAAAAGAAGGATTTTAAAATGAATTTCTGGATTTAACAGGCAGCAAATGAAGAGACGCCAATATGGGAGAAATAAGCTCTCTCTTTATGATATGTCCATCTTTTATATTTAGTTTAGGACTAATCCTTTCTTTCCTGTAGTCAACATTGTGGTCATTTCCTTTGAAAAAACTTTCAGTCAGTGGGGAGGGGATGGTGATTGCTTTCAGATTGAGCTCCACATGATAGGAGGTTGATTAATGCAGCAGATAATATGTAAGCTAACCCCACTAGCACGCTAAAGCCAAAAGAAGTGAACTGCAAAAAAGAAAAAAAAGCCATCAAATGTTCTTTAAATATTACTTTCAGAATTCAGAAATTAGCAACATGGTAGAAATACAACAATCATGTCAACACTCTGCTGTGGCTTCTATTTCACATTCGTGCAGTTGGAATGAATTTCCTGTTTCACTTTGAGTATAATATCAGTCGTTTAAAGAAGGCAGAGTCACTAGCTGAGTGACAGCCAAGCCCTTAACTTTTCTTCCCCTCTCAAGGACTTCCCTTCAACTGTTGAGTTGAATTAGCCTCCTGCTGCCTTTATTAGCAGCAGCGGTGGAATCAGAGAAGCCTGTCTGTGTGGATCATGGAGGAAGGCAAGAGGGGGGACAACCACTAAGTGCCTCACTTCAGATCTCTGATGGGGGTCATGGGGTCGCCGCTCAGCCTCACCCTGATGACTTCTGACACTGCATGAGCAACCAAAACCACGCGTGTGCACACAGGATTTCATGAACGCACAAAGCCATTTCCTTAGGGATTGGTGGAGCACTGATACAATTAGATCAAGAACACTAAATATCCTTCTAGAATGCATTCACAGTAAAAAGGCAACCTCAAAACAAAACACTCAAACCCACTACATATTCCTTCTACACAAGTTTCTAGAAAATATAGACTGATAAGCTATTTTTAAGCAGCTCTTGCAAACAATTAATGGGTCCACATCAGACTTGTGGCTGATGTTTACGGGAAGTTTCGCCTTTAATCACATCACCAAATTAGCTGTAATTTGGGGTTCTGAGTGAGACTCGTCTCATTTTACTCACTAGTTATGTCTAAACGTACCAGTCTCAGACAAGTTGTAATTAAAAATGAAATGTAATCACGTGTAATACATGTTTTTAACAGTACTCCAGACTTTTCCAGTGTCTGATTCTTGGTGGAAAAACAGAGCCACAAACAAAATAAGGGGAGTGCTTAAAGTTGCTTTGCATCCTCAGGAAATATTGAAATGACTGGGTAAAATTTTGCTGCACTTACCTGTCAACTGATGACTGAAATGAGGGGAAATGGGAGTGATTAGACACTAGAACACAATGCTAATCCAGACAGTATTGTACTTGTGGGCAGAAAATCCAGGTCTCCCCTTTTTATTTCCTCTTTATAACTTGAGGGTTTGGAAAGTTGATCCTCACTTGTGGTATTATGTATATTCTACATTCTTCATACAACTAGTTATGAATTGTGCCTCTTGTAACATATACAGCTCTCAGATTGTGTGTCTTCAGTGGTCCATCAAGTTAAAATCTGAGTTTCTCATACATCATATCCTAAATATTTTCACAAATGTCAGAGTTACATTTAGGCAGGAAGTGCTTTTGTTAAAGTTAATGTAAGACTGGTTTTCATTAAATCTATTCAATTCTGACTTAATCTTCACTCTAATATTTCCCTCTAATAACATTTCCCTATCCGTTTTTCCCACTTATCCAGAATTGGGTTGCAGTGATAGCAGGTTAAACAGAGTATTCCAGATGTCCAGTGAACACCATTATTTTAATAACACTAATTTATATTTTTAGAGCAGCGTCCAGAGTTCCTGGATTTGCTGAGGGGACCCTGTTGGTTGAATCAGTCCTATTAGGAAGCCGTGACTGAGCATTTTGGCCGACCCTGCACAGACGTGAAGCCAGTCAACACATCAGGAAGGTGTTTACCGAGGCCACAGATCAGCAGAGTCAAAGGGCCATTTTCCAGTACACTTCTGTATAAGCAGACTTGATTTTGCAACCAGGGGAGCTGCCAACTAGAGGTAGACCAGACCAATGTTGCATGAATTCTGGTTGCTTTATGATAACCACAACTCCTGAAAAACAAAACAAAGCAAACAACAACAAAAACAAACAAATCAATAAATAAATCTATTGATTCATGTTGCTACATATAAATTATTTTTTGTGATCCTTTTTTTTTTTAATCAGTCCACCTTCTTATCTATTGATTAAAGAAAAAGTCCACATTTTTAAATTCCTCATCAATGGCAAATATGTCACTTGATTCGGTTTAAACATTAGAAACTACTGGGCTGGGCCTAGAAAAAATATGATGGTTTGGGTTAAAATACAACGATTCCCACATCTTTTAAAACTTTTGTAGCACTCCCTCTTCTTTCAACAGCTGGACATTAAATATCCGGGAACTGAGGAGCCTAGTTTCTGGACCTTTGGGAGAGAAAAGTCCCATCCTTGTCTGATATGGGATTCTAGCTGCTATGAAGCTGTGCTGCTGTTATAGCAGTTTGTGGTTTAAGACCTTCCCTGAAAAAGACGTCATCCGGGAGCATATGTTTCTCTAAAATTTCTATACACCTTTCAGCACGTATGGTGCCTTTCCAGATGTGCCAGCTGTCAGTTCCATAGGCTTTGATGCAGCCCCGTACCATCAGAGATGCAGGCTTTTGAACTGAGTTCTGATAACAAGCTGGATGATCCCGCTCCTCTTTAGTCCAGAGGATCCAAAAAAAAGAAGAAGTGAAATTTAGATTTGGCTGACCACAGAACAGTTTTCCACTTTGCTTTAGTCCATTTTAAATGAGCTTTGGTCCAGAGAAGACAGCAGCATTTCTGGATCATGTTCACACGGGACTTCTTTGCACGACAGAGCTTTAACCTGCATCTGTGGATTGCACAGTGCACTGTGTTCACAGACAGTGATTTCTGGAAGTGTTCCTGAGCCTGTGCAGGGATTCCCTGAGGGTCTGATGATCATGGGTATCCATTATTGATCTTTTGCCTAGCACACGGAGATTTCTCCAGATTCTCTGAATCTTTTGATGATTTAGATGCAGTCTTTTGCAGATTGTCCATCTTTACTTCTGAGAAACTCTGCCTCTCTAAGATGCTCTTTTTACACCCAATCAAGTTACTGACCTGTTGTCAGTTAACATAATTAGTTGTAAAATATTCCTCCAGCTGTTTCTTTTTACTCTTCCAGCCTTTTGTGGCCCAGTTGCAATGTTTTTCAGCTATGTTGCTGCCCTAAAATTCAAACTGAGATAGTTCTATTGTGACTAAAATTAGGATTTATGAAATTTACACATCATTGCATTCTGTCTTATTTGACATTGAGACAAAAAATCTCAACGTTTTCGAATTGGGGTCGTATACTTCCTATTGTAGTGCATCACTTACAGATTCATGCTCACTGACACAAAAAACCAAAGCAGTTTGTGTCCATGAACCTAAAAAAAATTACTTTTTGTCACTAATTCACAAACTTCTGTGCGACGGGGCTGTCGGGGAGCATGGCTGACATGAGGCAGTTTAAAAAAGGAAAAGTAACATGTTCCGTGGAGATGATCGTTCTCACGGTTGTCATGAGACTTTATGGTTTGCAGCCACATGGCTGACGTGGCTAATAGATGAAAAAAGACCTCTCTGTAGAGGAAACCTGTAGGTCAGTGCATTTTCACACTTGTGTAAAGCAAACCAGGATTCCAGCAGAGAGTGGTCACGCTGTGTGTGAGCACATTTGGGTGGTAGAGGTGGTGGGACTTTGAAACCTCGTCTCCACCCCTCACTCACTGTCGCGCAAACTCAACTTTCCACTCACTTCTGCAGCGTGTTGAGGAAGCAGCTACGTGTCACGTACTTTTGGGTTTTTTGGTCGTCAGTGTTGCAAACACACACATATCTGAATTATTCTAAGAACATTAATTAGTGCAGCTCAGTCTGACAGTCTGCGTGCACCAAATATCTGCACGATTCTGCAAAGTGGAAGCTGAAAACTACGATTAACAGTCTGTACCTTCACACCCCGGCTCTCTCAGCTCGTCACTGCTGCTTATATATTGCTGAAACTAAGTAGAGGATAAAAGCTCGGATCCCTGCGCTCCTTCCCACCTCCCTCTCTCACTCCCTCCTCCTCCTGCCCAGACTGTCTCCTGTGTGTTTATCTTCTCATCAGGGCTCTTTATTGGTAAATAAGGGTGGCCTGCCCAGCTGGGCCCTTTCTTTCTCTCCTTTTTCTCTCACTCCTTATGCTCTTACATCTCCTCTTTACTCCATACTCATCCCGTCCTTCCCCCCTCCCTCCCTGTCTGTGTGTGGAGTCTAAGTGCTGCTGATATGTGTGTGAGTGTAACTATAGCGGCCAGTGTTTAGGCTATTAGAGCCGTCTATTTACAATCTGGAGTTTCCTATTGATTATGTCTGCCTTCTCTCTCTGTTTACACGAGGGAAATAAATAACACATGTCGCCGACCAGCTCTGACTCGACATCTTCTTTCTCCTCCAGCTCGGCCTCCTTTCTCAGCCTCATGCTCTCTCGTTCTCTCCCTCCCCTCTCTCCCCTTTCTTTTAACTGTCACTGCTTTCCAACTGCTCCTCCATCCCCCTTTTGATGGTTTTCCTACAACTCAAAGTGGCTTTGAGTTCAAATGCAGATTTTTAGCGCAGTTGGAGCAATTTGTAAGAGGAGACATAAAAATCAAGTGACATACAAATGAGGGGCATGCATTCTTGGACACTCAGAGGCTGTGATATGTCAATCATGACAGCAAGACCCAGAGACACACACATCACACAGTATGTATGCATATCCACATGCGATGCATGCAAACAGGCGCTTTCAGTGTCAGCCGCAAACCAAAAAGAGAAACAAGCTAACTTTCCGAAGAAATGAAATACTGGGAGAAAACCACGCGAGGGAGAGACGGCTGTTAGCTGTGCAGGAGATAATCACTCTTGGCTGCATCCACAAACCTATACAAAAGTTTACACACAGCCCGTGCTCCCACGCTCCCTCCTGCCACCTCCATTGTGCTCAGAAAGACCAGGCAGTTTGTCATATTGTCATAGCTTCCATCAGCACCCCTCCCCCTCCCCCCAGTGCCTCTTCTCGAGGGGACGCAGCGCTTAGATGGCCCCCGCTGATAGGACTGGGGCTCTTTATGAACAATGAGCCGGAGTGAAGTGAGGTGGTGACTAACTGTGAAAGAGACATTCAGAGCCCCAACAGAAGCAAGTGTAGCAATATATTGCAACATGAAGCTCTTCAGAAAAAAATGATGACGTGTGAATATTCATTTCTATTCAAAAATATTACAGCTTAATTAAGAAAGTAAATTCTAGAACTGTACTGGAAAAGTTATTTCATGTTTTGATACTTTAGGATTTTACTTCAGTACATTTCAAAAGGAAAAATAGTAATTTGTTACCTTTATGAGTATAACACAAAATTTAGTTCAAAATAATTATGAAGAAATATGTGTGAAAATAAGACTATCATCCCCACAGGTCATAAATTAAATTAGTCCAAAGTTTAGCAGTAGCAAACACAGCATTGCTTTAATCAATATAATATCCAGTTCTATATTGTTTTGAATGTGGTTACTCTAGTTCTTTTCAGCCATCAAGTCCATTAAAATAATTTCTAAAATGTGACAGTGTTTGAGCTGATTGCCTCTGTGTGCTGTTTTGCTGTCTGCAGTGATTTAAAGTGAGGACTGAGAAACTCACGTGTGTGAAGAGATTGCATAAGTCTAAATGTAAGTGAGGCAATAACAATAAAACAACTTTTTGTGGACAGCAAATTGATTTAAAGTTTAGCAGTCCTGACGTAGTCTAATATAATTATATTGTTGTGATAGATCAAGAAAATTTTAAGTTGTAGCACAATGCTTCTTTTAAATTCAGCTGTGTGACACGCAGTTATATATTTTATATTACTTACTGAGCATGCACTTTAGTGGTTCACGATATCAGATTTTCAGTTCTCATTTATAGTGGTCAAAAAAGCTGAAATGATATCACCATGATAGAGAAAAACATAATAGCAGTGATGCTGTCAGTCAGATTCGTTGGAACTTTTCTCATTGTGTTTGACAAATTACTGAAACTCATTGGGGGGGGGCAGCCTGTTACCATAACTGTACCAAAGCATACAAAAATTACACAGTTATTCACAATATTATGCATTTTTGACACAATATTGGTATTTCTTTTTAAAATGCGAAATTTGACAAAGTCTGGAAGCAATAATTTGCTGGGATGTGGCTGATGTCTGTGAAGCTCCGCAGTGCTGCGGAACTGAACGCAGCTCCTTTTGAAAACGTGACGCAAAAAAGCCCCAAACCAAAACAAAAAGACCTAAATCAATATTTGCCTTTAAAAAGGCACCACGATGCCTCCCCAGGACACAGTTTATATAAGTAGGTTATTCCAAACAATGCAGAGAGTTCACCACAGTTCTTCTAACTTCATGTAATCCCAGACTCACTTGAGGAGCTTGGGGGGGGGGTTATAACGGTCTGCTGCGGGTCTGCTTGATCTTCTTGTGGCCGAATATAGCTTTTTATGACTCTGGCTGTTGTTTATGTTTAGGCTTGTTGTCCTGTTGCAGAATGTGGGACCATCAGACGCCTTGATTGCACGACAGATATAAATCTAAACTGCTTAAAACTTCTGCACCGTGCTGTTGTGTTTGTGTGTCTGCTGCTTATTTTTGAGCTGGACTAACTTTGCATGCTTGCGAGTGTAATGTATATATTTGTGTACTGCTTTTCACAGAGAGGAATAAGTGATTTGCTGTGTGTGTTGGGGGTGGGGGGGTGGTATTCTCTCAAGAGCACCTCTCCACAACAATCAGAACGAAGATGAGATGAAAGCGAGCGCAGCCATAGAGACATGGCGTGTTTACAGGAGAGGAGCTTGAATAACAGGTTGTGGCGGTCAGCGGCTGTAACTCTAGCTGCTTGTGTGGATGCATATGGTGTGTTATGCAGCTTTTTGTAATGCACAGCTTTGTTGTCCCATAGCGACACCACATATTTTGACCAGCAATCAAATAAACTCTGTCTCGGGTTCTTGGGGGGGGCCTTTGATGCCAAAGAGCCGCAGGTTTCGAGTTTGAAGGCACTTCAGTGTGGATATAAATGAATATGAGAGTGCTTTACACAATAGGGCTCTAACAGTATGGTCACTCACCCCAAACTGTTGGATTTGGTGCATTCAGGTGGGTGTGAGGCTGTTTGAATATTTAAAAATTTAGCTGAGAATAAGACCCTTTTAAATGACGATATTTTGACATAATATATATATAAAAAGGCGCATTTCTTTTATTTTGTCTGTTGTGCCAAAAACATGGCGACCCCAGAACTGAGCTCATCAAACTGTGACTTTGGTGCACAATCGCACTCCATGCATAAGGTAAATTATTTACAAAGGAATGTATGGAGTGTATGGAGTGTATGGAGTGGCGACACGAGTGAGAAGTGTGTGATTGAATTTTCCCCTGTGGCCAAAAGGGAGCAGTAGAGGCCTGGCAAAGACTGAACCTACCAGCCGTTCCCTTTTATTACTGACCCTAAGAAGCTCTCTCTTCACCTCCAAATCTCACCCTGCCTCCAAGCACTGTGTGTGTGTGTGTGTGTGTGTGTGTGCCAGGAGGGAGAAAAGGGGACTGTGAAATGTTTCTCAGCAAGACCGCATATACAGTCTGTCTGAAACAAATGTGACTGATGGACGTATATATGTGTGCATATGTCTGTGAAAGACGGAGAAGGTGAGTGACAGAGAACATAGCAGGATGGGGGGGGGGTGCTTGTTGTTTTTCTGTTGTTTTTTCCATGTGAACTGTAACTGGTGGCCTTGTGGCTGCCGCAGACATCCCTCCAAATGACAGTCTAATCAGAACACATGTACACGTGAAAGGCAGCCGTCATTACTCTGCTAAGCATAGGACCGCTGCTCTGCTTGGCCATGTGTTTCATGATAACCAGTGTGCGTTAAAATGTGTGTCCTGAGGGAATTGATCTGTTGAGGGCTGAGTGTGAGGACATGTCACAGTGCTCTGATCAGCATGCCAACATTTACAAGACTTTTTTTTCCTTGGGGGGCGGGTGTTGTTGTTCAGGTCTGCAGTCACCATTGCTTTTGAGGTGATTGTGGCATATAGTAAATTATATTAAATGTCCCAGGTAGAGTGATAATTCATTACCATTTTTTCCAGATAGTTCATCAATAATTTACCTGGCAAACATTTTCTGCTCCCATGTTTTCCAGTGAAAGACTTTGTTGCTTGTGTGTGTTCATTTCATCAGACCAGATTCTGGGAGCTCACAGATTAAATGCCAAAATGATTCATCCAATAAATATCAGTATGCAAAGACTCCTCGTTTCAGCTGCACATGTTCCGTTTCCGCTTTGCAAAAATCAGTTATCATCATAATTATGCTCATTATGTATATTATGTTCAAGAAAATAGTAGTTAAAAAAAGATTACTGAGGTTTTCCCTGATGTAATGGTAACTGTGGAGTGTGTGAGAGTACACTGAATGTCACTGTAAGTGCAAACAAAGGAAATACATTTAAATTAATTATATTAAAACATTCATAACTGTTGGGCCACAATACCTATTTTAACTCTTTATGAAGTCTTATCCTGCTCATACGGCTCCATTTTTTAAATAATCTGTTTGCATCCTATACTCGACCTTGATGCAGCCCCTCAACTCACCCTCCATTTAAAACGTCCTGTTTTAGCTCCCACTCCCCCTCCCTTTGAGCCAAATTTCTTCAGATTGGTTGCCCCTCATAAACAGTAGATTCGGACAGCAGGTGGGTGGGGCTTCCGTACCTGTTGACTATATTAGAAATATCCAGTCTCAGTGACATCATACAGAGCTTTAGGTAAAGCTTCCATTTATTCGCTTACGAGTTATGAATGACTCTAGATTGTGGTGTAATTGGACTCTTTGTGCGTGTTGAGCTTCACGTTTGAATAGGATGAAAAGCCATCTAAAAAATGAACACAGGAGTTCTGATCTGGCACATTCGGCGACCTCTACCTTTACCTGCTATACTGACAGCCTGTCTGTCAAAGCAGTGACCAGCTGAGCTTAGTTCTCAGGCTTTCGTCTGACAGGCTCTGGTCACTGTGTCCTGCGGCTGGGGCAAGGCTGGTCTGGGCAGGGCTGGAAACTGTGGTCGAGATGATGAAGGGGGGGCAGGAACTATAGCTGACCCACTTAGGCGCCTTTAGTTCGGGCCAAAGGAGAGCCTTCTGGCCAGCTGCAGCCCGTGGACCGTAAACACACTGGACAACAACATAGAGAGTGAGCAGGGCTGACCACAGTGCTGCTTGGCATCTGCTCACACCCAGAGAGAAATGAGCTGCAAGCGGAGAATCCACCACTACACAAGAACACACAAATTACCAATGTGTGGTGAAAACCTCACACCAACACCAGTCGTGATCATTTTCATATTTCAGCTTTAGCATTATACGCTGATCTGTAAGATGAGGGGAAAGAAATCCCCAACCACTCAGGATTTTAGCTGGAAGAACACAGAGTGGTCACCCTGAAAACTGCTGTCTTTTACTTCCTAGAGAGTTCATACTCAAACAATACGCTGATTTTCACTGGAATGTCAAATTCGCACAATATCTATGGCTATAATTTAATTACTTGTCAGTTGACTCCAACTAATCTAACACATATTTTTCATTTAGCCTGCAGCTGTATAAAAATGTTGTGAGGATTAAAATGATTTATGTCTAAGCGAGTAAGTGAAGCACATTGTTCCAGTTCTGAGATCACTGCTGGCTGCTGCTGTGCCACTGAATGAATTTAAAAGAACTGTTCTCTGGTCTGCTTTAGTCTTATGAACCTTTCAGACTTCTTTAGGGTTAAATAAAACACGAGGAATAGAAACTACAATTCTCTGAAAGACCTGCAGTCTGCACCTCTAACACAACCAGCAAGAACTGCAGGATGTTTAACTCTCTGAGGTTCACGTCAGTGTAGGTGATAACCCTAAGTCTATATTTTGGAGAAAGACATATCAAACTTTTTGGGCCAAAAAAATGTTTTGTTGGAGTAATTTCTTTCCCTGACTTGGGAGAACAATTTAATTCCACCAAAGTCCACTTGGTCTCCAGAAAACCGCTCGAGGACTGGATTAGGTTTAGGTTGTGATTTACCCACAGACTAAAGAAGTTTCAGAGACCAGAAGATGTTATTGTTCAAATCAATTCTTCCAATGTTGTATGTGGGATAGGTGAAAATTCTATATGAAGAGGAAGCTGTGACCTAAAGCTTAACTAAATAAGCCAACAATGACCTGGTGGACATTAAAAGGTTAAATCAAGCGTTGATTGATTAGACTTGATTGATTAACCCATGATTGACTCAGACTGTTTTATGTTTAAAATGAGTTGTATTACAGAGGTCTTTAATCTTTATTTTATGGTGGCAGGTTCGCTTCCATTGACGTAAGAACACGAGACCGACTAAATATACAAACCTGTGAATGAACTGCTGTAAAAAGCAGCTAAAAAATGTTTTATCTTTAAAGTTGAAGTCAGTCAGTGATGTTTGGACTCTTTTCAGAATTTTAAACTGATTTTCATCCGTCTCTCATTTCTAATGAATAGCTGTCGATCAGATTAAATAAATCAGCTAATGATAGACATTCATAATCATCTATTGGCGTTCTACATTTTAAATGAATATAAATTAAATAATAGTGATTAATGCATTCTCTTTGAATTTGGCTTTTGATCGTTGATGCTTGTCTTTAATTCATGCAGATTGCGAGCCACTTATTTACCACAGTTATTTAAATAGTGTATGTTCATATCAAATATACATAAAGGCATTAATAGAAGCAAGGGGTTCCTTCACTCCTGTTGAAAATCACTTGCTCAGCCATTGGACTTATTGATAGCTCATATCCCCCTGGAACAGTAGAAAACACGGATACCTGGAAACACGGCAAGACCACGTTTGGATCAAAGAGATCATTGAGTTTCCTCCAAGCCTCAACTTATGAAAATAAAAGTGAAGGTGTTTTGATTTGCTGCCAAAGCTAAAATTGAGGAGTGGATCGACGTCAAGCAGCAAACCGCTTCAGGTTAGGGCTGCATTTTAATCACATGCTAAACAAGGATCACCTTCTTTTACATTTCTTCTGTTATGACATGACATTTGGGTGTGTCAAATAAGTGAAAATAACATATAAATGTGTGCATGTAAACTGACCCTTAACCCCCGGGGGGTGGTGGGTGGGTGGACCTCAGGGCTAGGTTTGGCTGTGAGGTGGCATCACTGTGACACCTGGTGGATGCTAAGAGGTTATTGAAAAAGTTTCTACTTAAATTTAATCAGTTTTTGAAGTAAGTTTGTGGTGCTCCAGGTCATGTGCAGTCAGGTTAGAACATAGCGTGAGAATCAGTCCCTTTTTTAAAATCTATAATCACCAGATTCTCCATAAAGAAGACCCCCATAAAATCTCCATAAAATACCTCCTCATCACTATCATTACTCACTGCCTGAAAACAATAACGCTGTAAAACACTTTCATTTTTACTGGAGTTATAAAAAAGTACCTGCTGAACATGTATTTCATTTTAATGGAGATGCTGCTTTATAGTGGGTGATCATATGAGAGCCGTCAATAGGACAAGGCAAGAGTTCACAGGGAATGGATGTACAAATACACACCCACTCCCACCCACTCCCACACACACACACACACAAAATATACATACACATCACTGAGGATTGATGGCAGCCAGTAGACACAGAGAACAGACCTGTTGGGAACATGACCCAATAGATTCGTATTGCCTTTGCTTGCTACTTAACCTGCAGCAATTAGCAGACAGGAAAAGGTCTGGTCACTGAAAATGTAATCACGAAATTAGCTATGCGATACATCAACCTAACATACGTCTATTAAGTCCAGGTTATGGATATGGCATTTGTTCATATCAGCGTTGAGGATGGCAGATAATTGGACGCACTAATCCGGTAATGCTTACAAATGGTCAAATTACATTGAGCAAGGCTGATTAAGGTGCAGTGTTGAACATTACGGGCAGATGTGCACAACGATGCATGCTTATTCATGCATACTCACACGCATGCGCGAACGCGCGCGCGCGCACACACACACACACACACACACATTTTCACCCAACATTTGTGTCACAGCATCAGGGGTCAAAGTGTGGGTTTAGTTACCGACTGCACTGACAAGTGACACCACTCATAAAACAGCACTGTCATTAACTGCAGCATCGTTTGCCAATACATCACACTCGACCATCATAAAAACATGGAAAACACATTGCCGCAGTGGTTATTATGCACTTTAAACCTTGCCCAGCCTATAAAAATTGAATGAAATTACAAGAAGAGTATCAGCCTGGTAATTTTTTATGAGATTTTTTTTTACTAGCCTTAACTAATAAAATGGGCAATCTATCCTTTCCTGACCAGGGTCCGTCAAAACAAGTCAATCACAGTTGCAGATCTTGCTGATTGGCTGTAAAGATATAACAAATAGATAGTAGATCAGCAACTGACTGTTTTGATATTTTTAACCATATATATCTAACAAACAGCTCAAAATCTAAGGATATTAATTTGACTGTGATAAAGGAAATACAGCTAATTCAGGGTTCTTTGCTAGATTAGTGGTTTGGAACAAGAGATTATCAAAATATTAAATAAATACACAAATAAATAAACTGCCCAATGCTTATTCCAAGCAGGTTCACCAGGTTTGGAATACAGTGGAAATGAATTAACGACTGTTATACATGTGTTATATATTGTTTTTACACTTATAATACAACAGACACCACCCAGCCACAACTGATCTAATAATACTGATCTTCTTCTGACTGATAAAATGTTTTACTAAGAAACTTTGGGTCACTGGCATTCAATACATTTATACATACAGCCCACATTGTTATAGGCCAAGCACGCCTCTTGGCAATAACACCCCCTGCGGGCAGAAGTCTCCCCAAGTAGGACAACATGCCCACCCCCCCTGAGCTGACCTCCAGACTTCCCAGATCCCAGTTGTATCGAGCATCCACAGCGTGCGATGGAAGAACCACGATACACTGACCCTACAACCAAAGTCCTTTTAGGAGATAGTCTTGCAACTAGTCAGCCATCTTGCATCCAGGGGCTTATTTTAAGTTCCTATCTACTGTAAATAAATGATGAGAGCACTATAATTTCAATTGACGGAGCATAAAATTTGCATGTATAGAACTGCAAGTTGTAAGAGGCGAGCTACAAAACTTTGTCCCAAAATATAATTTTTAAAAAGTTTTTTTTTTTTGCTTCTGATATGCATGTGCAAAGTTTCACAAGACAGAAAGATTTGTGAATCTGCACCCTTTTGCAAACGTGGCAACAAAACAACATGATTGGAGATGATCTTCAGGAGCAGGGGCAGGACAGAATTCTCCCACAGATTTCTGCAGGGTTCTTTCGGTACTGTGTCTCCTGCTAATATGAGGTCTCTGTGGGGACTGTTTGCAGCAGCTTCTTGGTGTCCTGTGTTCATGTTCTGATAGGTCAATGCTGTTTTTTGTGTCACGAGGTGGCCCACACAGTATTGGGCCAGTGGTTATAATGTTGCGGCTGATTTGTTTACTTACCAATTGATTTTCTGCTCGACATGTCAGTTATTTCAGTCATTTGTTGCAGCTCTAATAGACAGATGATTGGATGACTGGATTTCACTTTCACGTGACAGAGTAAGAATATATCTCCAAATACATTTATTGTAAAAATGCCTCCACTTCTTGCTGCACCACATCAACCACACTGTACTTTTAATAAGTATCCCACACGCCCACTGCAACACACCAACCTAATAAAACATGGCAGATCAATTTATGACTGAATACGAAATGTCTCATGCACATGACCTTATGTCTGCCCATTTAACCTAATATAACTAATATGGGCTCCATATATCACTTATTACTGATACGGAATCAATACCAGATTCAATTAGCTAATGATGCTGAAAGGTACTTCCTGGATCCATTCAGATTATTGAGCTTTGTTGGCGGACTCACCTTTGATTGAATGTTGTTTCAAATATTTTATTTTTGAATCTCATTTACTTTTTCTTCTGTTATTCACTTTTTGCTCATGGCTCATCAGTGCTGCCCAGACAGGAGTTTTCTTTTGTCAGCCTGTATAGAAGATTAGACCTGAAACCACTACTTGTTTGCTAAACTGCTGTATGTGCCTGCTGTCTGCAGGTGGGGCTATTAGAAATGATTAACAGTGCAGTAAAGAGGAGGAGAGGAGAAGAAGAGAGTTTATGACTAGAGAGGATGCTGGTTCAATACCCCAAATTGGCATGTACTGGGGGGGGGGATTAGATTTCCGCTCTAGGATGAAAAACCACCTGGAATCTGAAACCATCAGGGGGAAAAATGCTTCAGAGGACCCGTCAGACTGGCATGGGAAAATTGAGGTGGTGAGGGTGAAGTGCTGCCACCTGTCTCCACTCTCATTAGCACCACTGTGGGCCCTTGAACAAGGCCCTTAACCCCCCAGTTGCTCCGCGGGCGCCTTCTAGCTGCTCCACATGTTGTGCTGTGTGTGTGCTACGTACTGCATGTGTGATGGGTTAAGTGCAGAGACTGAATTTCACTGCATGCATGTGACAATAAAAGTTGTTGTTCTCGTTCTTTTCTATTTTAAAGCTTAGTGTGACATGCGAAAAGAAGCAGGACTAATAAAACAGTCATGGGATTTATAAATGATTGTCTGATCTATGAGCTGCTCTTGTGTTTTGTCATTAGCAGGAAAGAGCCACAAATGGAGCGGTGGCTATCAGAAGCCACATGTAAAGCTGGGAATCAACCTCAACAAGCAAATTGTCAGAAGATCAAACTAAATCAGAGAAAACACAAAAAAGGAAATACTTAATCTTTTGGTCATGTGATTAAAGGTTTGGGTGGGCTGCAAATGATTTTCAGATTTTGAAATGTGCGGCAGGCTGAAGTTTAGGACTGGTTGATTTAGTGCCGTCTTCATGTCTCTCCACAGATGTTTGGGTTTAAGTCTGGACTTTGGTTGGGTCACAGGAGGGCAGTCAGAAGCCTCTCCTAAAAACATTCAGGGACTTGTCTTGGCAGGACTTGTCGTTGTCCTGGAAAGGTAAACTGCTGCCCCAGTCTGTGGTCTCTGCCCTCTGCAGCAGGTTGTCTTTAAGGACCTCTCTGTATTTGGGAAAATCCTACACTCAGTTCTGACTGGTCCATATTTCTCTGTAAGGATGTTATGTCTGCCCTTCAAAAGACAGAATACTTGTAGTTCTGCAGAAACACTTACAGACCAGCAAATCATTTTCTTCATGCTCTCAGGATCCTTTAAATGCTGTTTGACAAACTCCAAACAAGCTGTCCTGTCTTTGAATTGTGCAATCATATGCACACCAACTCAGGGTCATGGGCGGAGGGAGGGGGAGGGGCTGGAGACTGTCCCAGCTGACAATGGGAAAAGATGGCGTACACTCAGGTCCTGGACAGGTAGCCAGCCCGTTAATCCAATCCAGACCCAGTACAAAGAGAAAAAGAACCACACGTCCTCACAGTTAACCCTCAAAACGTATGACTCTCTTGTAATGTCCCGAATTTGACACATTTTTATTGAAAGAGAAAGAAATAGATCAACATCAAATCAAGTGCCAAAAGTGCTGCTGCTGCCTGGCTTTACCTGCAGTTTAAAATTGCTTCTGAGGTTTAAGTCATCATCAGTGATGAACCCAATCCTAATCCAAAACCCCTAACCCTAATTCTAACACCAGGCAATCAGAACATGATTTTTGTGATTTCATTAAATTGTTCTTCCAAGTTGTGGCAATCAGGGAACCAAGGGGACACATCAAAAACTCCTTATATTTCCCCTAAAGTTTTGCTTTTCTCCACAGCATAGGGTTAAGGTAGTGCTCCAGTTAGGGTTGGCACCTATGATGACTTAGACCTCAGAGGGTCAAGTACCTTCATCATTGCAATAACCCCAATCTTAATTCTAACTGGTTCTCCGATGTGTTGGCAGAGAACAAAGAAAATGAATATTCACTGTTTTCCCCACCAAAAAAATCTATTTTGCCTTTCTCCAAAAGTGTCAGGTTAGAGCAGGGCTATCACAAATGAAGACTTAGAACTCTGAGGGTTAATTAGACTATCTAGCTGTTTATAAAACGTAAAGAAGGATCCAATTTAGCAGAGTATGGCAGCTTATTCATGCAGAGCTGAGATTTTTGCCTACAACCCGTCAGACACAAGCAGCAGTTGGTGGAAGGTTTTCATTCAATTGTGGCCAAAAGTCTGGATATCATCAGGGCGGCTACATGCTCTGTAAACAGAGCGGGCACTGAATACATTAGTCTCTGCATCGATTTAAACCTTTCCTTCCAAACGCCGCCTCCCGCCTTTACTCTGTTTCTCAATTTAACTTCCCTTTCACTCTTTAATCTTCTCCTCTTTGTCTCCCAGTGTCAATCATCATTTATTCCTTTTTACTGCTCTGAAATATTTCAGATGATGATGCAACAGTGCTCATCGCATGATTTTAAGTACAGTTCACGGGAGGCAGATTCCTGTAAATAGAATCTAAAAGAAGGTGGGTGTGATGAGCTGACCTTCATGTAAGAAGGCGCTCCCACTCGGGGGTCCTAGCTGTTTGACGGTGTCCATGCTGATTGCCTGCTTGGCCTAATTGCAGTAATCTTTGTAGCAGCAGTGCAAATGGGCTGACTATTCACATAAGCGCACACACATTCTGCAAAAGCAAAGTGCCAATATGGCATCTAAAGGTCTAATGACAATCTGTTGATTGTTACCCTGCAGATAATTCATTCTCTCTCTTCTTCGTATTCTTCAAAAAGAGAAAATGCATCTAAAAAGCAGAGAAGAAGCTTCTAACAAAAGGACATAATAGCACTATGCTTTCTGATTCACACGTTCACACCTTGTTTATAGCGTACACATTATTCAGTCCTTATGAAATTGGCATGAATTTGTTCTTAGTTTATTGAAGAAAATATCCTCTGGTCTCCACCCAACTATTATCTCCAGACATGGAGCCGGCAGCCTGAGATGAGAGTGTAACTCGAAAGAAAAACCAAGACAGACTGCAGGTCTGTTCATTTATTCATGCATCTACTGCAAAGCTGTGTTGATTTGTTACTGGGGCTCAGCTTGTGTATTTGTATGTGTGTGCGTGTTTCATATTTATCCATGTGAGGGCCTGTCAATTTCCGTGACAATCTAAGTGCCTGTAGCCTCGTGTGTGTGTTTAGAAGGGGGTGGGGGAGCACAGGCCGGGCCAGTGTTGGGTGTTCAGGCAGGCGGTCCTGTCGCCTCAGCTCTGGTCTGATGAGTACCAGACAAGACCCGGTACAGTGCTGAGCCGAGAGTGCAAAAGCATGTCAAGCAACACACAGCTGTTACACACAGGCCGCAGAACCTCACACCGACTCGCCTCACGCCTGATGAATAATACACACCCAGACGGCCACTGCTGCATGTGTGTGTGTGTGTGTGTGTGTGTGCATTCAATTTGGCAGTTTTCATGAGAAATATGAGACACCAAACATTTATGAGTATTTTTGATATCTACACTCCATGACTGCAACTATCAAATTATCTCTGTATTCTTTTTTAATCGATTATAAGAAATCTGAAAATTAATGGAAATTTAAAAAATAATCACTGGATATAGTGAATGTTTGCTAAAAAAAAAATAAAAAAAAGAGACTGAAAACTAGCTGCCAGTAAGTCTGTGCTTTTCCCAGCTTGACTATAGTGCAGTTAACTGGTTAAACTGCATTCATTTAGGAAGTTGTATTAAAACCTCATTTTGAGACTGATCCAACAACATCGTACATAAACACAAGATTAAAACAAGTGATGTCATTCGCACAAAAAGAACTGCCAGGATCACGTTGAGATGTTTCCTCTTTCACTGAGACCATTTGAATTTGCTGATTTTTTGATTGTTAATAATGTGTCCGTGATCATTAACTCAAACATTCATTATATTTACACTTGATGTTTTAACATTCAGTTCTTATGATACCCAAACGGCAGCCTTTCAAATTTAAAGGAAGCCACTGTGGAAAAGTCAGAACTCCAGTGACTCTGGTGAGGCTTGAGCCTGGCTCCAAAAGTGAGTCAGTCCCCAAAGACTCACATGTTAAAATGCCCAACTTAGAAAAAGAAATAAACACAAAAACTGGTTTTGGTCACTATATCTAAAATTTCATTCATGACTAGTGTACAGAAGCTGAATTTGATATAATTCACCAGGTCATATTGAATTAAGACTTATAATTATGCATGAATTGAGGGCATGGCTGCTATCTAATAGGCAGATGTACCTGATGGATGTCAATCAGACTTAGACAATTTCACTGAATTGAACCTCCTATCTGGGTTTGTGGTGCAGGTCCATTCTGGAGCATCTCTAATGCAAATCTCACAAATAATTTTTCTTGCAGTGCAGTTGATTAACAGACCGTCCAAGAAACTTGTGCTGTAGTATCAGTGTCTCTGTGATGGATCCACATAGCACATGGATGCACCTTACTACTCTGTTTAGCATTAGCTTAGCTTTGTGGTCCTCCCTCCAGCTCCAATATGGTCACTTCTGCATTCTGTTCTTTGAAATAACTGCATATGGGCACATATTAGAACTATGCCAATATCAATATATCCGCAATAGGCCAATGCCAACTGATTGCCATAAAATCCAGATATTTGTAGAGGAGCAGTGCTGTAGCACAGAAGGAGTTAAACCCCAGCGAGGGGAAAGAAAAGGACTGCTCTGGGAAAAAAAAGTGATCTCCTTTATTGTTGAGTTTAATTAAATTTTCAGCTCTAATTACAATTAAGCCACTTAGTATGTATAATAATGTTTGCATCACAGAGCAGCACAGATGCAGTCCATCAATGCAATTAAATATTAAAATGACTGTGGCTGTATTAATAGCAATGTGGTGTGCTAGTCACAGTTTGTGCATGATGTGCGTGTGTGTGTGTGTGTGTAAACACCAGCCAAGCTGTGGCTGAGGGGGAACTCCCTCGGCACTGGTGCCATCGCTTGGAGACCTGCAGCACCGTCCTTAGTGCCACCAGCGAGCCCAGTGTGTATATGACCTATATTCACCGCAGTCCTCTCTGTGCCACAGGAGCGCCACTAAATGTAACAAAGAATCCCCAGTCTGGTGGATTAAAAATCCCCATGAGTGTATGAATATTCCTGAGCTGCAGAATCAGCATACTGTAAGTCTAATGCAAAATTAGTGTTTTGGTACAAAATTATTTATGACTGCACATAATGAGTCCGTTTTAAGTCAAAGTGATGATTTGCTTGATTCACCTCTGCTCCTTCTGCTCCCTCTCTCTTTCTCTACCCGTCCTCTTTGATTTTTATCTTCAGTTATTTTTTGTGTACACGCTGCCACGTGCTCACACACGAAAATGCGGATTTAGAAGCACACGCATGCACATGGAACACCTACACCTGCACCTTAACACAAATGCAGAAAAATGCATTCATAAACAAACCCACACAGTCATTCCCTCACTCCCCTCTTATCCTGCATTATTCAGGGAATCAGCGCCTGCAAACATGGTAAACAAGAAGTGTGGTGGGGTGTGTGAGGCGATAATGGACAGGGCACTCAATCCATGCTGTAACACAGGAACTGTGTTACAAACAGCTCTAAAGTCTAAATTCTTCTTTATTCACCACTGATAACTTAGCCAATTTACACACATGCACCTACTACTGCAGGTCGGTTTGTAGTGTTTAACATTTACCTTCTGGTAATGAACACACAAAAAATCAAACTGAGGTGGAAGAGGAATTTAGATACAAAATAATAGAATATCATAGAATTATTGTATCTAACAAAGCAGAAGACTTCCTATGTTGCTGTGAATGAATTTTTGAACCAGTTATTCTTCCACAGATAGAGGGTCTGATATTGTGTTTAAACCAACAAAGCATTATGTGATTACTATACTAATACTAATACTAATACTTTCATCTTCTTGATGTCTTAGTTTTTTCAGCATGGACATTTTTACTGATCGTTTCTTTGTTTGCAACATAATTCTGGATGGATATTTGACCATTCTTATTGGCAGATTGGTTAATTTAAATGAAGCGAGTTTATTAAATTGGTTGATTTCCCCAAATGGAACTGGCTTTTAAGCATAAATAGTGTTGAGGTCAGGGCTTTAGGCAGGTCAGTCCACGTTAGCCTGCTTTGTCCATTCCAAAACCAGTTTTGATGCGTGTTTAGGATCATTACCCTGTTGGAACACCACATTTCATCTGTTTTAACTGCCTAGTTGTTGATTTGAGATGAAACTGAAGAATTTGGAGGCAGTTCTCCTTCTTCATTATTCCATACACTTTGTACAGTATATGGACTGCACTGGCAGCAAAACAGCCCCAGAGCATGATGCTACCACCGCCATGCTTGACAGTACAGTGTTCTTAGATTTGAAAACCTCATGTTTACTCCTCCAAACATAATTGCCCGACCATAACATTTTTCCCCAGAAGAAATTTGGCTTGTCCATGTGGACAGCTACAAGTTTCAGTCAAGCCTGTCCAACTAGATCTACAATTCTCCTTCTTGGATCATAACTGAGTTCCTTGGATGCTCTTATTGTTCTGAGTATTAATCAATCCAGTGAGTGCTAGCAAACAAATCCTTTTTATGCTGACAAACTACCAGTTGTAGTCAGTCATGGTCACTAACAAGAATAGGCCTTGGCCTTGCCATTGTCACTTAGAAAACATTGTGGAACCTCCAGCATCATTCATTAAAAGATTTAGGTGAGTGCATGCATATATTTGACACTGCATGGATTAGAGAAAATTCAAAATGAATCCAAACGTGTGCACTAATACTTGTTTTTTTTTTTTTAATTCATTGAAGATGTATGCTGTGCAAAAACAAAATTTCAATGTGACATTCATGCCCACAATGAGTGTGTGTAAACTTCTGACCACAACTGTACCTGCTAATGGAGTAGGTTGGAGTAGCAATGATTCTAAGAAACATAAAGATGAAAATCACAATATTTTTTTGGTACATATATACATTTATGTACAGTCTGTGAAAAAGAAACATTTTCAAAGGACTCTATGCAGTCATGTGAAAAACTAAGTATACCTTTATTGTTTCCATAGGAATTGAGAAGTTAAGTAGTTGCTAATCAAATATATTGATTCAGAAAGTGTAACCACCTCTATAAAACCAGAAAATTTTAGCAGTTTACTGGTTTGAAGCATTCGGGTGTGCCACAATGTTCCCAGGAGCACCTGAGGTTTAGACTGTTCAGTGTTCAGAGAAACTGAAATGAACAAACAAACTAGGAGCTACAGTTTATCTCAGACTCTGCAGGACTCAGTTAGCACTTTAAATGTTAAAATTCATGATGGTACAATTAGAAAAAGACCAAAAAAGTATGGCTTGTTTGGTTGTTTAGATGATTATGCTATGTAAGAATGTTACACAGTGCTGTGAAAAAGTATTTGTCCCAGTCCCTTTACATCTGGCATAAGACTAACACAGCACTTCATACAAAGAAGATCATACCAACAGTCAAACATGTTGGTGGTGTGATGTGAGGATCTGGGGCTGCTTCACTGTTTCAGGACCTGCATGACTTGCTGTAATGACGGAACCATGAGTTTTGCTCTCCTGCAGAAAATCCTGAATGTCCAGCCATCAGTTTGTGCCATGAAGCTCAAGCACACTCATGTGGCTGAATTTAAATAATTCTGCAAATGAGTGGGCTAAAATTCCTCCACAGGAAAGACTCAATGCTAGTTATCGCAAACTCTTAACTGCAGTTCTTGCTGCCAAGGGTGGCACAACCAGTTTTTAAGTTAAGAGGGCAGTTAGTTTTTCACTTAGGGCCAGGTTGGTTTGGATAGTTTTTTTCCCTTAATAAATTAAATCATCACTTAAAAACTCAATTTTTTATTTACTTGGGTTATCTTTGTCTAATATTAAAATTTGACTGATGATCTGAAACATGTAGATTTGACAAATATACAAGAAATCAGGAAGAGGGTCAGAAATGGACTCCAAGGTGAAATACTCTTGAGTTAAACCTTTATTGCACTGATGGGAACTTTATTTGATTGCAAATGCATTTGCAATCAACATCAAATTGCTAGGATTGATGATATCATGTCAAAAACACACGTGATAATATAATAAACAATCCAGTGCCAGTATAGTCAAGGTTACACTCCATTTCTGTCTTCTGTTTCTGTAACTGACTGTAGTGCAGCCTCAGCCTGTCGTTATGGCTGAGCAAATTAACTACCACTAATGGCATACACTTTTCTATTGCTGCAGCAAACTCTGTCATGCGCCAGCAAAGACTCGCTTCCCACAACAAACCTGCAAATAGCAATACCTGAACTGAACCCTGTTACTTGGCATTACCATATTGCTATTTGCAGGTTTGTTGTGGGAAGCGAGTCTTTGCTGGCGCATGACAGAGTTTGCTGCAGCAATAGAAAAGTGTATGCCATTAGTGGTAGTTAATTTGCTCAGCCATAACGACAGGCTGAGGCTGCACTACAGTCAGTTACAGAAACAGAAGACAGAAATGGAGTGTAACCTTGACTATACTGGCACTGGATTGTTTATTATATTATCACGGTGTTTTTGACATGATATCATCAATCCTAGCAATTTGATGTTGATTGCAAATGCATTTGCAATCAAATAAAGTTCCCATCAGTGCAATAAAGGTTTAACTCAAGAGTATTTCACCTTGGAGTCCATTTCTGACCCTCTTCCTGATTTCTTGTATATTTGTCAAATCTACATGTTTCAGATCATCAGTCAAATTTTAATATTAGACAAAGATAACCCAAGTAAATAAAAAATTGAGTTTTTAAGTGATGATTTAATTTATTAAGGGAAAAAAACTATCCAAACCAACCTGGCCCTAAGTGAAAAACTAACTGCCCTCTTAACTGTGAAAAACTGGTTGTGCCACCCTTGGCAGCAAGAAACTGCAGTTAAGAGTCTGCGATGAACTAGCATTGAGTCTTTCCTGTGGAGGAATTTTAGCCCACTCATTTGCAGAATTATTTAAATTCAGCCACATGAGTGTGCTTGAGCTTCATGGCACAAACTGATGGCTGGACATTCAGGATTTTCTGCAGGAGAGCAAAACTCATGGTTCCGTCATTACAGCAAGTCATGCAGGTCCTGAAACAGTGAAGCAGCCCCAGATCCTCACATCACACCACCAACATGTTTGACTGTTGGTATGATCTTCTTTGTATGAAGTGCTGTGTTAGTCTTATGCCAGATGTAAAGGGACTGGGACAAATACTTTTTCACAGCACTGTGTAACATTCTTACATAGCATAATCATCTAAACAACCAAACAAGCCATACTTTTTTGGTCTTTTTCTAATTGTACCATCATGAATTTTAACATTTAAAGTGCTAACTGAGTCCTGCAGAGTCTGAGATAAACTGTAGCTCCTAGTTTGTTTGTTCATTTCAGTTTCTCTGAACACTGAACAGTCTAAACCTCAGGTGCTCCTGGGAACATTGTGGCACACCCGAATGCTTCAAACCAGTAAACTGCTAAAATTTTCTGGTTTTATAGAGGTGGTTACACTTTCTGAATCAATATATTTGATTAGCAACTACTTAACTTCTCAATTCCTATGGAAACAATAAAGTTATACTTAGTTTTTCACATGACTGCATAGAGTCCTTTGAAAATGTTTCTTTTTCACAGACTGTACATAAATGTATATATGTACCAAAAAAATATTGTGATTTTCATCTTTATGTTTCTTAGAATCATTGCTACTCCAACCTACTCCATTAGCAGGTACAGTTGTGGTCAGAAGTTTACACACACTCATTGTGGGCATGAATGTCACATTGAAATTTTGTTTTTGCACAGCATACATCTTCAATGAATTAAAAAAAAAAACAAGTATTAGTGCACACGTTTGGATTCATTTTGAATTTTCTCTAATCCATGCAGTGTCAAATATATGCATGCACTCACCTAAATCTTTTAATGAATGATGCTGGAGGTTCCACAATGTTTTCTAAGTGACAATGGCAAGGCCAAGGCCTATTCTTGTTAGTGACCATGACTGACTACAACTGGTAGTTTGTCAGCATAAAAAGGATTTGTTTGCTAGCACTCACTGGATTGATTAATACTCAGAACAATAAGAGCATCCAAGGAACTCAGTTATGATCCAAGAAGGAGAATTGTAGATCTAGTTGGACAGGCTTGACTGAAACTTGTAGCTGTCCACATGGACAAGCCAAATTTCTTCTGGGGAAAAATGTTATGGTCGGGCAATTATGTTTGGAGGAGTAAACATGAGGTTTTCAAATCTAAGAACACTGTACTGTCAAGCATGGCGGTGGTAGCATCATGCTCTGGGGCTGTTTTGCTGCCAGTGCAGTCCATATACTGTACAAAGTGTATGGAATAATGAAGAAGGAGAACTGCCTCCAAATTCTTCAGTTTCATCTCAAATCAACAACTAGGCAGTTAAAACAGATGAAATGTGGTGTTCCAACAGGGTAATGATCCTAACACGCATCAAAACTGGTTTTGGAATGGACAAAGCAGGCTAACGTGGACTGACCTGCCTAAAGCCCTGACCTCAACACTATTTATGCTTAAAAGCCAGTTCCATTTGGGGAAATCAACCAATTTAATAAACTCGCTTCATTTAAATTAACCAATCTGCCAATAAGAATGGTCAAATATCCATCCAGAATTATGTTGCAAACAAAGAAACGATCAGTAAAAATGTCCATGCTGAAAAAACTAAGACATCAAGAAGATGAAAGTATTAGTATTAGTATTAGTATAGTAATCACATAATGCTTTGTTGGTTTAAACACAATATCAGACCCTCTATCTGTGGAAGAATAACTGGTTCAAAAATTCATTCACAGCAACATAGGAAGTCTTCTGCTTTGTTAGATACAATAATTCTATGATATTCTATTATTTTGTATCTAAATTCCTCTTCCACCTCAGTTTGATTTTTTGTGTGTTCATTACCAGAAGGTAAATGTTAAACACTACAAACCGACCTGCAGTAGTAGGTGCATGTGTGTAAATTGGCTAAGTTATCAGTGGTGAATAAAGAAGAATTTAGACTTTAGAGCTGTTTGTAACACAGTTCCTGTGTTACAGCATGGATTGAGTGCCCTGTCCATTATCGCCTCACACACCCCACCACACTTCTTGTTTACCATGTTTGCAGGCGCTGATTCCCTGAATAATGCAGGATAAGAGGGGAGTGAGGGAATGACTGTGTGGGTTTGTTTATGAATGCATTTTTCTGCATTTGTGTTAAGGTGCAGGTGTAGGTGTTCCATGTGCATGCGTGTGCTTCTAAATCCGCATTTTCGTGTGTGAGCACGTGGCAGCGTGTACACAAAAAATAACTGAAGATAAAAATCAAAGAGGACGGGTAGAGAAAGAGAGAGGGAGCAGAAGGAGCAGAGGTGAATCAAGCAAATCATCACTTTGACTTAAAACGGACTCATTATGTGCAGTCATAAATAATTTTGTACCAAAACACTAATTTTGCATTAGACTTACAGTATGCTGATTCTGCAGCTCAGGAATATTCATACACTCATGGGGATTCTAATCCACCAGACTGGGGATTTTTTTTTACATTTAGTGGCGCTCCTGTGGCACAGAGAGGACTGCGGTGAATATAGGTCATATACACACTGGGCTCGCTGGTGGCACTAAGGACGGTGCTGCAGGTCTCCAAGCGATGGCACCAGTGCCGAGGGAGTTCCCCCTCAGCCACAGCTTGGCTGGTGTTTACACACACACACACACACGCACATCATGCACAAACTGTGACTAGCACACCACATTGCTATTAATACAGCCACAGTCATTTTAATATTTAATTGCATTGATGGACTGCATCTGTGCTGCTCTGTGATGCAAACATTATTATACATACTAAGTGGCTTAATTGTAATTAGAGCTGAAAATTTAATTAAACTCAACAATAAAGGAGATCACTTTCTTTTCCCAGAGCAGTCCTTTTCTTTCCCCTCGCTGGGGTTTAACTCCTTCTGTGCTACAGCACTGCTCCTCTACAAATATCTGGATTTTATGGCAATCAGTTGGCATTGGCCTATTGCGGATATATTGATATTGGCATAGTTCTAATATGTGCCCATATGCAGTTATTTCAAAGAACAGAATGCAGAAGTGACCATATTGGAGCTGGAGGGAGGACCACAAAGCTGAAGCTAATGCTAAACAGAGTAGTAGAGGTGCATCCATGTGCTATGTGGATCCATCACAGAGACACTGATACTACAGCACAAGTTTCTTGGACGGTCTGTTAATCAACTGCACTGCAAGAAAAATTATTTGTGAGATTTGCATTAGAGATGCTCCAGAATCGGACCTGCACCACAAACCCAGATAGGAGGTCCAATTCAGCGAAATTGTCTAAGTCTGATTGACATCCATCAGGTACATCTGCCTATTAGATAGCAGCCATGCCCTCAATTTATGCATAATTATAAGTCTTAATTCAATATGACCTGGTGAATTATATCAAATTCAGCTTCTGTACACTAGTCATGAATGAAATTTTAGATATAGTGACCAAAACCAGTTTTTGTGTTTATTTCTTTTTCTAAGTTGGGCATTTTAACATGTGAGTCTTTGGGGACTGACTCACTTTTGGAGCCAGGCTCAAGTCTCACTAGAGTCACTGGAGTTCTGACTTTTCCACAGTGGCTTCCTTTAAATTTGAAAGGCTGCCGTTTGGGTATCATAAGAACTGAATGTTAAAACATCAAGTGTAAATATAATGAATGTTTGAGTTAATGATCACGGACACATTATTAACAATCAAAAAATCAGCAAATTCAAATGGTCTCAGTGAAAGAGGAAACATCTCAACGTGATCCTGGCAGTTCTTTTTGTGCGAATGACATCACTTGTTTTAATCTTGTGTTTATGTATTATGTTGTTGGATCAGTCTCAAAATGAGGTTTTAATACAACTTCCTAAATGAATGCAGTTTAACCAGTTAACTGCACTATAGTCAAGCTGGGAAAAGCACAGACTTACTGGCAGCTAGTTTTCAGTCTCTTTTTTTTATTTTTTTTTTAGCAAACATTCACTATATCCAGTGATTATTTTTTAAATTTCCATTAATTTTCAGATTTCTTATAATTTATTAAAAAATAATACAGAGATACTTTGATAGTTGCAGTCATGGAGTGTAGATATCAAAAATACTCATAAATGTTTGGTGTCTCATATTTCTCATGAAAACTGCCTGTTTGAATGCACACACACACACACACACACACACATGCAGCAGTGGCCGTCTGGGTGTGTATTATTCATCAGGCGTGAGGCGAGTCGGTGTGAGGTTCTGCGGCCTGTGTGTAACAGCTGTGTGTTGCTTGACATGCTTTTGCACTCTCGGCTCAGCACTAACCGGGTCTGTTTGGTACTGATCAGACCAGAGCTGAGGCGACAGGACCGCCTGCCAACACCAACACTGGCCCGGCCTGTGCTCCCCCACCCCCTTCTAAACACACACACGAGGCTACAGGCACTTAAATTGTCACAGAAATTGACAGGCCCTCACATGGATAAATATGAAACACGCACACACATACAAATACACAAGCTGAGCCCCAGTAACAAATCAACACAGCTTTGCAGTAATACATAAATAAATGAACAGACCTGCAGTCTGTCTTGGTTTTCTTTCGAGTTACACTCTCATCTCAGGCTGCCGGCTCCATGTCTGGAGATAATAGTTGGGTGGAGACCAGAGGATATTTTCTTCAATAAACTAAGAACAAATTCATGCCAATTTCATAAGGACTGAATAATGTGTACGCTATAAACAAGGTGTGAACGTGTGAATCAGAAAGCATAGTGCTATTATGTCCTTTTGTTAGAAAGCTTCTTCTCTGCTTTTTAGATGCATTTTCTCTTTTTGAGAGAATACGAAGAAGAGAGAGAGTGAATTATCTGCAGGGTAACAATCGACAGATTGTCATTAGACCTTTAGATGCCATATTGGCACTTTGCTTTTGCAGAATGTGTGTGCGCTTATGTGAATAGTCAGCCCATTTGCACTGCTGCTACAAAGATTACTGCAATTAGGCCAAGCAGGGAATCAGCATGGACACCGTCAAACAGCTAGGACCCCCGAAGTGGCAGTGCTCTCACATGAAGGTCAGCTCATCACACCCACCTTCTTTTAGATTCTATTTACAGGAATCTGCCTCCCGTGAACTGTACTTAAAATCATGCGATGAGCACTGTTGCATCATCATCTGAAATACTTCAGAGCAGTAAAAAGGAATAAATGATGATTGACACTGGGAGACAAAGAGGAGAAGATTAAAGAGTGAAAGGGAAGTTAAATTGAGAAACAGAGTAAAGGCGGGAGGCGGCGTTTGGAAGGAAAGGTTTAAATCGATGCAGAGACTAATGTATTCAGTGCCCGCTCTGTTTACAGAGCATGTAGCCGCCCTGATGATATCCAGACTTTTGGCCACAATTGAATGAAAACCTTCACCAACTGCTGCTTGTGTCTACGGGTTGTAGGCAAAAATCTCAGCTCTGCATGAAGTAAGCTGCCATACTCTGCTAAATTGGATCCTTCTTTACGTTTTATAAACAGCTAGATAGTCTGATTAAGCCTCAGAGTTCTAAGTCTTCATTTGTGATAGCCCTGCTCTAACCTAGACACTTTTGGAGAAAGGCAAAATAGATTTTTTTGGTGGGGAAAACAGTGAATACTATTTTCTTTGTTCTCTGCCAACACATCGGAGAACCAGTTAGAATTAAGATTAGGGGTTATTGCAATGATGAGAGCACTTGACCCTCTGAGGTCTAAGTCATCATAGGTGCCAACCCTAACTGGAGCACTACCTTAACCCTATGCTGTGAGAGAAAAGCAAAACTTTAGGGGAAATCTAAGGAGTTTTTGATGTGTCCCCTTGGTTCCCTGATTGCCACAACTTGGAAGAACAATTTAATGAAATCACAAAAATCATGTTACTGATTGCCTGGTGTTAGAGTTAGGGTTCCGGGGTTTTGGATTAGGATTTGGGTTCATCACTGATGATGAGCTTCAAACCTCAGAAGCAATTTTAAACTGCAGGTAAAGCCAGGCAGCAGCAGCACTTTTGGCACTTGATTTGATGTTGATCTATTTCTTTCTCTTTCAATAAAAATGTGTCAAATTCGGGACATTACAAGAGAGTCATACGTTTTGAGGGTTAACTGTGAGGACGTGTGGTTCTTTTTTCTCTTTGTACTGGGTCTGGATTCAGATTACGGGCTGGCTACCTGTCCAGGACCTGAGTGTACGCCATCTTTTCCCATTGTCAGCTGGGACAGTCTCCCAGCCCCTCCCCCTCCCTCCGCCCATGACCCTGAGTTGGTGTGCATATGATTACACAATTCAAAAAAGACAGGACAGCTTGTTTGGAGTTTGTCAAACAGCATTTAAAGGATACCTGAGAGCATGAAGAAAATGATTTGCTGGTCTGTAAGTGTTTCTGCAGAACTCCAAGTATTCTGTCTTTTGAAAGGCAGACATAACATCCTTACAGATGAAATATGGACCAGTCAGAACTGAGTGTAGGATTTTCCCAAATACAGAGAGGTCCTTAAAGACAACCTGCTGCAGAGGGCAGAGACCACAGACTGGGGCAGCAGTCTTTACCTTTCCAGGACAACGACAAGTCCTGCCAAGACAAGTCCCTGAATGTTTTTAGGAGAGGCTTCCTGACTGCCCTCCTGTGACCCAACCAAAGTCCAGACTTAAACCCAAACATCTGTGGAGAGACATGAAGACGGCACTAAATCAACCAGTCCTAAACTTCAGCCTGCCGCACATTTCAAAATCTGAAAATCATTTGCAGCCCACCCAAACCTTTAATCACATGACCAAAAGATTAAGTATTTCCTTTTTTGTGTTTTCTCTGATTTAGTTTGATCTTCTGACAATTTGCTTGTTGAGGTTGATTCCCAGCTTTACATGTGGCTTCTGATAGCCACCGCTCCATTTGTGGCTCTTTCCTGCTAATGACAAAACACAAGAGCAGCTCATAGATCAGACAATCATTTATAAATCCCATGACTGTTTTATTAGTCCTGCTTCTTTTCGCATGTCACACTAAGCTTTAAAATAGAAAAGAACGAGAACAACAACTTTTATTGTCACATGCATGCAGTGAAATTCAGTCTCTGCACTTAACCCATCACACATGCAGTACGTAGCACACACACAGCACAACATGTGGAGCAGCTAGAAGGCGCCCGCGGAGCAACTGGGGGGTTAAGGGCCTTGTTCAAGGGCCCACAGTGGTGCTAATGAGAGTGGAGACAGGTGGCAGCACTTCACCCTCACCACCTCAATTTTCCCATGCCAGTCTGACGGGTCCTCTGAAGCATTTTTCCCCCTGATGGTTTCAGATTCCAGGTGGTTTTTCATCCTAGAGCGGAAATCTAATCCCCCCCCCCAGTACATGCCAATTTGGGGTATTGAACCAGCATCCTCTCAGTCATAAACTCTCTTCTTCTCCTCTCCTCCTCTTTACTGCACTGTTAATCATTTCTAATAGCCCCACCTGCAGACAGCAGGCACATACAGCAGTTTAGCAAACAAGTAGTGGTTTCAGGTCTAATCTTCTATACAGGCTGACAAAAGAAAACTCCTGTCTGGGCAGCACTGATGAGCCATGAGCAAAAAGTGAATAACAAGAAGAAAAAGTAAATGAGATTCAAAAATAAAATATTTGAAACAACATTCAATCAAAGGTGAGTCCGCCAACAAAGCTCAATAATCTGAATGGATCCAGGAAGTACCTTTCAGCATCATTAGCTAATTGAATCTGGTATTGATTCCGTATCAGTAATAAGTGATATATGGAGCCCATATTAGTTATATTAGGTTAAATGGGCAGACATAAGGTCATGTGCATGAGACATTTCGTATTCAGTCATAAATTGATCTGCCATGTTTTATTAGGTTGGTGTGTTGCAGTGGGCGTGTGGGATACTTATTAAAAGTACAGTGTGGTTGATGTGGTGCAGCAAGAAGTGGAGGCATTTTTACAATAAATGTATTTGGAGATATATTCTTACTCTGTCACGTGAAAGTGAAATCCAGTCATCCAATCATCTGTCTATTAGAGCTGCAACAAATGACTGAAATAACTGACATGTCGAGCAGAAAATCAATTGGTAAGTAAACAAATCAGCCGCAACATTATAACCACTGGCCCAATACTGTGTGGGCCACCTCGTGACACAAAAAACAGCATTGACCTATCAGAACATGAACACAGGACACCAAGAAGCTGCTGCAAACAGTCCCCACAGAGACCTCATATTAGCAGGAGACACAGTACCGAAAGAACCCTGCAGAAATCTGTGGGAGAATTCTTGTCCTGCCCTGCTCCTGAAGATCATCTCCAATCATGTTGTTTTGTTGCCACGTTTGCAAAAGGGTGCAGATTCACAAATCTTTCTGTCTTGTGAAACTTTGCACATGCATATCAGAAGCAAAAAAAAAAAACTTTTTAAAAATTATATTTTGGGACAAAGTTTTGTAGCTCGCCTCTTACAACTTGCAGTTCTATACATGCAAATTTTATGCTCCGTCAATTGAAATTATAGTGCTCTCATCATTTATTTACAGTAGATAGGAACTTAAAATAAGCCCCTGGATGCAAGATGGCTGACTAGTTGCAAGACTATCTCCTAAAAGGACTTTGGTTGTAGGGTCAGTGTATCGTGGTTCTTCCATCGCACGCTGTGGATGCTC